>VDFB02301090.1:0-62962 GCA_007258455.2 Sequoia sempervirens
GACCTAGGGATATTGTTTTGTGAGCACAAAACCTTAGAACTAGAAACATAATCTTAAAGCAATACCTCATAATCAATCACAAAATTATCTATAGCATTTAACCTATCGTCAATTAGTTCCTCTATCTTGTGAGATTGTGATGATATAGGTGACATAGGAGGAGTACTAGCAACTACCTCATTTATGCTAGAGAATATTTCCTCAGGCTTCAACCTTCATTAGAACTATCCCTATCCCCCTTTATCTATCTCACCCCCCTCTCTCTCCCCATTTAGGTATAGGATATTGTGTGTAAGATGTAGGGTAGAGGGTGTAGGGTATAAGGTTTAGGGTATCAGCATAGGGTTTAGGGTACAAGATTGATGGTTCAAGGTCTAGGGTACATAGGGTATAGGGTATAGGGTATAGGGTATAGGGTATAGGATATTTGTATAAGGTTTAGGGTACAAGATTGATGGTACTTAAGGTTTAGGGTACATAGTGTATAGGGTTTAGAGTTTAGGGTACTCATATAGGGTTTTGGGTACAAGATTGATGGTACAAGGTTTAGGGTACATAGGGTATAAGGTTTAGGGTATTATAAGGTTGAGTTTAGGGTATTGGCTTTATGGTTTAGGGTATAAGGTATAAGGTATAGGGTTGAGGGTTTAGCATATAGGGTTATAGGGTCGAGGGTATTAGTAAAGGGTTTATGGTTTAGGGTATAGGGTGTATGGTTTAGGGTTAAGCATATTGATTATGGGGTTGAGGGTATAGGTCAAGGGTGTAGGGTTTAGGGTTGATGGTATAAGGTATCTAGGATTAAGGTTTAAGGTTTAAGGTATTTAGTTTATAGTTGAGGGTATCAGTATAGAGTGTAGGGTTTAGGGTTTAGGGTACAAGATTGATGGTATGTAAGGTTTAGAGTATATAGGGTATAGGGTTTAGGGTATAAGGTTTAGGATTTAAGGTACTGGTATAGGGTTTAGGGTACAAAATTGATGGTACAAGGTTTAGGGTACATTAGAGGGTATAGGGTTTAGGATATAAGGTTTAGGGTTTAGGGTACAAGATTGATGGTACAAGGTTTAGGGTACATAGGCTATAGGGATGGTCAAGAGGGTATAAGGTATAAGGTATAGGGTTGAGGGTTTAGCATATAGGGTTATAGGGTTGAGGGTATTCATATAAGGTTTAGGGTGTATGGTTTATGATTAAGGGTACTGATTATAGGGTTGAGGGTATTGGAAGTATGATTGAGGGTATAGGTCGAGGGTGTAGGGTTTAGGGTTGACGGTGTAAGGTATATAAGGTTGAGGTATAGGGTTTAGGATATTCAATTTACAGTTGTGGGTATTAATATGGAGTTTAGGGTTTAGGATTGAGGGTAAAGGGTTGATGTGTGAGGGTCTTTGTGTGTGTGTGTGTGTCACTCATTCCCTTTCCTTCTCGCTTTCTCTTTTTCTCTTCTCTCTCTCTCTCTCTCCCCCTCTCTCTCTTCTTTATCAATTTGCTAAGGGTTGAAAAATATCAATAAAGGTTATTTGGCACTCACCAAGTTTGGCGAGTGCTAAATAGCCTGCACTAAAAATGGTAAAAAGAGGCACGTGATCCATGTTTTAGGCCCACATTATCTTTTTTTTTCCTAGTTTACATGAAAATTATGCGAAAAAGAAACATTTTTTCATGGTGTTAACATCTTGTACAAGCATATTTTGCATATTCCATCACCTTTCCACCACCTTTTTGTTCATTTGATGATGTAGAAGACAAAATTTTGAAGTTTTAAGATCAAATTTAATTATATAAGGTAATATTTTCATGTTTCTAGAGCTCAAATGTTTATTATGGGGAGTTTTGGGTAAATTTGAGAATATAGACCATTCTTTTCATAATTTTTACTAATCCTATTATATTTACATAGAATTCAACATTGAATTTAAAGCAAGTTGCATAAAAAGTCAAAAATTTTAGGAGTTTGAAGCAAAAAATAAAAGAACATGACATGATTTGAAAATTATATTCTATTTTTCTTTATGTGTTTTGTGCTTGTCACCTTTTTCACATAGTTTAATTGCAATCATTTTCATTTTCATTTGTTCTTTTTGTATTTGTTTACTTGACTTTATGATTATGTTAACATGTTCCTAGTTAATATGTCATTGATATGTGCACACCTTAAGTGGTCCATGTCGACACAAGTGAACATATGTTGCATTTCTATCTCACATTCATATAGTGGTTCATGTTGGCACACCTAAGAACATATGGGTGTAGTAAATATCTTTAGACATTCCTAGGGAACCAATATGATTGTCCTTGATTCTTATGGTCAAAATGATAATGAAATGGAATGTGAACATTACTTAAATTTGGGGTATGTGTAGGATCATGATGGGCCAAAAAGTGGCGATATGATGGGTATTTGTAGGGTATGTGGTTGACGACTTTTTTTTAACCCAAAATTGATGAAATGAAAAGGGTTTTTAAAGGAGATTCTCAACTTTCCACCAATATAAATTATTCTTTATTTTGAATTTAATAAATAATTATTATTCATTTTTATTTGAATTATGACTAAAGTCCTAATTGATAGGCTGATTGAAAAACATCTATAGCTTTCAAATGGTATCACATTTTTGGAATCCAAAACATGCATCACATTCTATGCTTCACATACTATAGGATTAAAAAATAAAAAATTAATTTCATGAAGTTTAGACCAAGTTAAGGTGGTGAGACATGAGTTTTTATATTTTTTAAAGAGTTGTAATAAAAAATTCATAATTAATTATATTACTTGGAAAAAAATTACAAAAAATATGCATCATCATGGGACATGAGTCCTCTACTTTATATAAAATATTATAAAAAATATTATCATTTTATTGTGGTTAGGGTGGTTAGACAGACACCTACTTCTTATTTTTTCCCTAAAATTTAAGTACTATTGCATTGAAATTTCAAATTTTCACCAAATAGATTTTTGTTTTTTAAAAATAAATGTAGTAGTTTAGAAACTACATTCAATTTTCTACAGATTCTATTCTTACATATTTTTGAAATAATATAGATAACTTATTCAAATCTTTACGTCAAGTTTCCTAACTTTGATTTTTCTAAATTTTTGCCACTTAAGGGCCTGTTTTTTCCATGATGATCTTGCTCATACACTTTGGTCAACCTTGTTTAATTTTGCATACATGTATAATCCATTATCATGCTGAGGAAACAACCAAAGACTCTAACATTAGATGAACGTGAAGCCGAGAATGAAAAGAAAAGAGAGAATGAGGAAAATTCGTGAAGGAAGGAAATTAAACACCATAGAAGAAGACATGCCTATTCAAGAGGAAAATGAAACATCCATGCAATGTAAGATAGATGTAGAATTTGCATAAAAAAGGAAACATATAAAAAACCTCCATGCAATGAGACAATGGAATCCCAAAGTTGGGGGCATGTCATCTACCAAAAGTCAAGTTGAAGGAACACCATCTACGACATGTCATGTTGAAAGTACATCAACATTCACATCTCAAGTTGGAGACACGCCATATTACACATCTCAAGTTGAAAGTACACCATCTTTTACATCTCAATTTCAAGGTACACCATCCTTTTCATCTCTAGTTGAAGGTATGCCATCTATCCCCAATGTTGTTGACATTCCTAATGTTGAGGAAACTCTACTTTTGAGAACACCTCCTAGAGTTTTGCATAGAAAGCCTAAGTATTTGATTGATATTGATGCTAATATTTTGAAACCAATGGTTGATAAGATTCCAAATTGTACTTGTCAAAGATATGCTAAGAGGATATGGAGATTAATTTTTTGAGAAGTTAAATGAGATTGAAAGATGTCAACTATTTGTTGAAATGATGAGACAGCTAAAATTTAGGCCCATCATGAATATTCTTGGGCTAAGAACATTAGATGATTCAAGTGAGAAATATATTGTAAAGAATCTAATGAGTGCATATAAGAGTGTGGGTTCTATCTTGTGCACGAAAGATAGTAATGTCACTTGATATGTCATGACATCAACAATAGTAAGAAATCAAACTAAGAAAGCATACCTAGCATTAAAAAGACAAATAAAAAATTGAAAATAAGTATATCATCTCTAATGAGAGCCATGGGAAGGCATCAAAGAGTGGAGGATCCAAATAACAATAAATTATAAACATTCTTCGGTAGACTACCGTGAAAAGATAAAATAATTTTTGAAGGCTTGAGATCCCTAATTGAAGAACTTTGGGAGAATAACAAAAGGGTCTTTCCCAATCAAAGAGATGTTTAAAGGTGGATTGGTAGTCAAATCCGTGATCCACATCCGAAGCATTTTCTAGATATGACAAACACATTTTTTTCTCAAATTTCAAGAGATATATCCTCAAATTAAAATTAGTCAAAGATATTTTGAATTGGTTATGTCAAAATAAGTCACACATGCACAACTTGTTGTAGAGTACATATTGTATTTTATGATCAAATTATGATGTTTATTAACATATATGTGTAGATTTGCATACTAACAATGTTTTTGCAGGAATGTAACATAAGGGCTCCACCTAGATCTTCAAGGGATTTCATATCTAGCATTTTATGTGAACGAGTGGATGGTCAATTTTTTTATAGGAACTTATGCTTGGATGATACATGTGTTCATTGTGGTGGCTTGCAACATTTCCAATTTGTGAACATATGGATAGTACACATGCAATTAGAAATGAACAAGTGGAATCTAACAAATATAAGATAGTGGCTTACTATTTAAAAGATGGAAAAGGAGCAAAAATGTGTGAATTGGTTAGTGAAAAGATTTCAGTGTTTCAATTTATGGGAAATTTTCATGAGAATATAGTGTATGAGTATGCAAGGCATACCCATAGAGCTCAATGGTTGGACTTGCAATTCAAGTTATGCAAGGACATGCTCCCACTTCATAACATCATTTCAATTGTTGAATTTGCATAGAACTACACACTATAACCACAAAACAAGGTGTAATTAGAGTATTACAACTTCACACAAGTTTCTATATTTGTGCATATAGAATTCATTCATGCACGTGATAGTATAGAAGACAACAAAAAGATATTGAGGAAGACTTTTGAGTCTTATTTTCCAATAAGTGTTGATGCACAACTATTTTTGTCCTTTTAGAGGACTATTTGGGTCTTGTTTTAGGTTGCTTAGTCTTAGGTTGTTGCTGGTCTATATATCTCTCAACTATCCTTTGAGTTTTCTAAGTTTTTTTTCAAACTTGTGTGACTTTATTGCCTAATGAATATATAAGGCTACTAATCTATTTTTTTGCTTTAGCAAGCAAAGCACCCCTGAGGTTACTAAGAATGTAGTCCATTTTTATTGCAAAAATCCTCAACATTATTTAAATATCCTATTTAAATAATATTTTATTTTTATTTAAAAAATCATAAAAGAGAATTAATGTTTTATTTTAAAAGGCTTGTTAATTTTTTTATAAAAACATTAAATTATTCCTCAATCTAGAGTTTCCAGACCAAAAGCAAGATTGAAGGGATTTCATGAAATAATTAAAAAGGGCAACATGAAGTTCCACACCAAAGTTAAAGGGATTGCATGAAATAATGTAAAAACATTGTTGAAAACTCGTGCTGGATAAAAGGAAAGTTGAAAGTTGAAGCTCTTGTTTAGGCACTAAAAATAAAAAAACTTCATGTGAGAGGCTAGGGTTCCATTTGCTGCTGAAGACAAGGAGTTTCAAGAGGTTTGCATGAAGATCAAGAGGAATTTTCAGTCATATTTCACCATGAAGAGTGGAAGACAAGAGGTTGCTAATGATTATAAGCTCTCCAATCATCCTTAGCCATGCAAACTTGAAGATATGGGGCTGATATTGACAGGTGCACTCAATAAGTCTTTTATTTCTTTCCTTTTAACTCTCATTTAGCTCTTTTGAATGCATACACAATAGTTTTGTGTTTATCTTTTGGTACATAGTAAACTTTGTTTTCTCCTTAGATATATGTAAACTATAAGTCTTATTATAATGCCAACATATCATACACTTTCTTATGACTATGTTCTTCATTTTAATTCAAAAGACCATTTAAATTCCAAAAAAATAAATTATCCTTCTTGAAAAAATCCTAACAATGAATTTATCCATAATTAATGCTCTAGTTTAAAAAATGTCAGTTTCTCGACCCATTCACCCCCAAAATCTCCTAACAATAAATTTATCAATGATTAATGCTCTAGTTTTAAAAATATTAGTTGCCCAACCCATCCAGCCCCAAAATCTCCTTAAAAAAATTTAGAGTAGCAATGTGAAAGATGATAAATGTTCTTATCAAGTATTGACCAGAGCACAATCTCACCATGAGGCAAGCCTCAAGAGGGAAGAACACGATCTATTCTGGTAAAGAAAAAACATCACTTTGAAAGGGGCCAACTGACAAAAACTACACCAAAACACAACAGAGAACAAGTTGCATTAAATGAAAAATTATCCACTTCCTTACGAGCATATCCCTAATTGAACAATTGCTAGAAAAAAAAATTAGTGCACAATATGAGCTTAGCGTGCATAAAGACTAAAATTATGTATAGAAACAATCAATCAGTGCACCATGTAAGCTTAGCACATAGAAAGTCTAAAATGATGTACAAAAACAATCAAACTTTCTCCAAAGTAGCTTTAAATAGCTTCAATCAATAACTAGATGAAAATATACAGATGAGCGAAAAGTCAGAGCACAATTTTTTTCATGAAGATTAAAATCCACTTGAGAAGAGCCCATAAGTTCTCTCATTAATCCAGGTGATCGTTTGCTATATTACAGAGAAGAAAATTTGATAAATAAAAACATAAAAGGTTAGCCATACAATCTACCAAACACAGTTACACTCCTTGTGACTAAACAAAACTTATCTCCTCAAATTTCTTATCCACAAAACAGAGCTCTACACTAATGATAGTTGTACTTTCATCCCTTTGAAACACCCTTAAACAATCTACAAATAGGTAACCACATGAAAATCCTCTTCTGCAATTGACCTCTTACACTATACAGAAGCAGTAGTCAAATACAAATAACCAGTAAAAAGGAACATAGTCTATGGAAGAAAAGGTGATGCCAAATTTGTTTTGGAAAGGAGGGTCTCCTAACTTTCTTGATTTCTCAGAGTGCCGTATAGAGGCCGATCTTTGGTTTCAAGAAGGCCCAACAAAAATAAACCGCTTATAATTATTGCAATTCCAAATAGATTGAAGGAAATTGCTGCATTCCTATGGCCGATCACAACAATAACTGGACTCACAATCTCCCCTACATAGATGGCCTCTCTTAACACTGACATTGCTGAGTTAGGAACACTAGATGGAAACAATTCCATGCAATAAATCAATATCACGTCAAACGTTGTACTGCACTAAAAAAAACTTAGGTACTTCTGCAACTCTCTGCCCAATTCTTTGTTGTGGATATTTTTCTATTTGCAGTTGAACTGGGAATATTTGGTATACCCACAGAATAAAACACACACGAAAAGCACAACATACCACACATTAGTATTAACAGGAGAATTTCCCTTCGATGCCCAGACTTAGCTACAAGAATAGGGAGAAAATGGCCGCTGGAATCTCAGAAAGAGCATCAAATGTGACACTCAAATATAAATCAAAGTCCAAACTTGTAACTCCAAAGGGCATTCCACAGTAGATGAGTCCCATGCGAGAGTCTACTACCATTATTTTGCAAAATCCTTTTTTTTTTAAGAATATGGTGTAAAAAATATTCATAGAGTTTGATGGTTGCATTTGCAATTCAAGTTATGTAAAGGAACATTTCCTTTTCATATCATTGTTTCAATTGTATATATTGAATATAATTAGCCGATAGGCTATTTGTGTCAACTTTTCTCAGAATTTTCATCAGCCTCACCATTTTTTAGGCTTCTGGCAATCAGGAAAAAGGTGGCAAGTGGGTTATAATTTTGGTCAGAATTTTCATTAGCCTCCCAGATTTTTGGCCTTTTGATGGCCATGAAAAAGGTGGCAGAGGCAGTTGTTGGTTGCTTTGGGAATATGGTGGCGTTTGTTGGGCTATGTGGATAGAGAAGGCTACGGAAATTAAACGCTGGTTCACATCAACATTAATTGTTGTATGCTTTGTGTGTACTGGGGATCGTCATATTAACAACTGCCATTTAATGCATCAGGGAACAAAACAAATTTTTGAGAAATTTTCAATAAAGCATTATTTGGTGTCAATCTGTTGCTATACCTAATATGAGAGTGGTGAGTGACGAGGGTAAGCTTTTGTGAGGGTGCAAGCTAGATTAAGCTTTGTGCAGCTTCTACGAAGGTGGGTGGAGGTTATTTTGTGTTTTTTGCAAGGGTGGATGGTTGGAAATGCAAAAGAAAAGTGTCATCTATGATAATATTTTTCCCATTTATGTGCAGGAAAGTTGGTGAGAAGAGATGTGTTTGAAGCAAGTGGGAAGAGGTGCATGTCGAAGAAACCTTTGGCATATTGTTTGATTTGCAAGGCTATATTGCTTGATTTTCCATAAGGTACTATTGATTGTTTCAAATACCTTGTCTGATTTATGGTTCGCATTTTGTGTGTATGGTTTTGCATGGATTTGATACTATGATTTTTTGTGGGTTTGTTTTTATGGTTTGCAGGCTTGGAGAAACAAGGAAGCCTGGAGAAAGTTGGCAGAAAGAGGTTTGTTTGAAACAAGCGGCAAGAGGTGCATATGGAAAAAATTGTTTGCCCTATTGTTTCATTTGATTTGCCATAAGGTACTATTGATTGCTTCTAATTTTGATAAGGGGCTATTGAGAAAAGACTATATTGTTTGTGAAAATGAGTATTGTTTGGTTTAAGGTTTGCATTTTGTGTTTATGGTTTTGCATGGGTTCTTATCTATGATTTTTTGTGCTTTGTGGGTTTCTTCGTCTGGGTCTGTCTTTAAACCAATATTGTTTGATTTATGGCTTCCAGTTTGTGGTTATGGTTGTAATGGAATAAAATAGTCAATCCTATATGCTTTGTGTTAGCTTCCATTGGGCATTGTCAATTATAGTACTGTTGCTTAAGCTATATTGTTTCATTTTGGAGAAGGTTCTATTGAAAATGCTATATTGGTTGTGTTGAGAAATGAGTGTTTTTTGTATGGGTTTGTTATTGTCAATTTTCATAGGGTTTGTGTTTAATGTTTGCATTTTGTGGGTATGTTTGCAATGGAATAAATTTTTTGAGGTTATGGAGTTTTTGTCGATTTTTATTATATAGCTCGGGCTATATTGTGGCTTTCTACATGTGGGTGGTTGTTGAAAGTAATGTTATTTGATTTATGGCTTTAGTTTTCTAGTTATGGTTGGAACAAAATAAAATAATTAATGCTGTTGATTCTATGTTTGGTTACATTAGGTATTATTGATTATTGTTCTCTACCTTAGGCGATATTGGGTATATTTTAATATCAATATATATGTGTAAGATTAAAATTGTTAAGGTTATGGAGTTTTGGTCGATTCTTATTGTATAGTTCGAGCTATATTGTGGCTTTCTGCATCTGGGTGGTTGTTGAAACCAATGTTGTTTAATTTATGGCTTTCGTTTTTTGGTTATGGTTGGAACAAAATAAAATAATTAATTTTGTTGATTTTATGTTTGGTTACATTAGGTATTATTGATTATTGTTCTTTGCCTTAGACTATATTGGGTATATTTTAATATCAATATATGTGTATATATATACATATATATGTGTACATATATACATATATATATACATATATATACACATATATATACATATATATACACATATATATATATATATATATATATGTATATACATATACATATATATATATATATATATATATATATACATATATATATATATATATGTATATATATATACATATACATATATATATTCTGTGGGTCTCTCTTTATGGCTATATATATATATACATATACATATATATATTCTATGGGTCTCTCTTTATGGCTATATACATATATATATATATATATTCTATGGGTCTCTCTTTATGGCTTGCATTTAGTGGGTATGTTGGCAATGGGGAAAAATTCTTGACCTTATACAGTTTTTGTTGATTGCTACTGTTTTGATTTGCCATAAGGTACTATTGATTGTTTCAAATATCTTATTTGATTTATGGTTCGCATTTTGTGTGTATGGTTTTGCATGGATTTAGTACTATGAGTTTTTTGATTTATGGCTTCTGGGTTGTGGTTATGGTTGCAATGGAATAAAATAGTCAATCCTATACACTTTGTGTTAGCTTCCATTGCGTAATTTGTCGATTATAGTTTTGTTGCTTAAGCTATATTGTTTCATTTTGAAGAAGGTGCTATTGAAAATGATGTATTGTTTCAATTTTCGAGGAGGTTGTGTTGAGAAAGGAGTGCTTTTTCTATGCGTTTGTTACTTCCAATTTTCAAATGGTTTTTGTTTAATGTTTGTGTTTTGTGGGTATGTGTGCAATGAAATAAAATTGTTGGGGTTATGGAGTGTTTTTTGATTGTTATTGTATAGCTTGGGCTATATTGTGGCTTTTTGCATGTGGGTGGCTATTGAAACCAATGTTGTTTGATTTATGGCTTTCATTTTCTGGTTACGGTTGGAACAAAATAAAATAATTAATACTATTGATTCTATATTTGGTTACATTAGGTATTATTGATTATTGTTCTCTGCATTAGGCTATATTGGGTATATTTTAACATCAATATATATGTGTATATATATACATATATATGTGTACATATATACATATATATGTGTACATATATACATATATTTATATATATATATTTTATGGCTTTCATTTTCTGGTTATGGTTGGAACAAAATAAAATAATTAATGTTGTTGATTCTATGTTTGGTTCCATCTTCACTCACAACTACCTTCAACAACAACATAAACCCAAAGAATGGCACCCAACAATACATTTTTGATAACTAAATAGACATTTGTTTCACAAACATATGTATGTATACATAGGTTGACTGAAATGAGGAAGAACAAGACAAGGGCTGCTGTGGTAAATGAAAGCCATAAATGAAACAATATAGTGTAAGGCAGATGACAACAGTGAACAATGCCTTATGCAAAACAACATGAACTACATAAGATTAACTATTTTATTGTATTGCAACCATTGCCACAAAACAAAAGATATAAATGAAACAATATTGTTATCAATAGTCACCTAGATGGCCAAACCCGCAAAACACTAAAAATCATAGTGACAGATTCATACAAGAACATTTGCGGAAAAAATGAACCATAAATCAAACAATATTGCTGTGAAGAAACTATATACTCTGTTTTCAAGAGAACACTATTAAAAAGGAAACAATATACCCTAAAACAACGCAACTTGTATAACATTAACTATTTCATTGGGTTGCAACTATCGCACACAAAAACACGACTCCCCATAGTGGTTCACATGTAAAACCCACAAAACATAGAAAGGTCCTAGTAACAGACCGATTCAAAACCTTCACCAGGAAAACATGAACCCTAAATGAATAAGTATTGGTTTTAATGGTAACCCAGATGCGAAAATACGCCAAAAACACAACAGATTAAACCATTTTGCAACCATTCACACAAAACAAAAGCCATAAATGAAACGATATTGCTAACAGTCACGCACATGCCAAAACCCACAAAACACAAGAAATCTTGATTTCAAGATTCACCAAAAACACATGAGATTAACTATTTTGCAACCATTCACATAGAACCGAAGCCATAAATGGAACAATATAGCCAACAGTCACCCACATGCGAAAACCCACAATTGTCGATTGTTGATGGCTAGCTTGGGTTGTTTTTTTTGGCTTAGTTTGTTGATGTGCAATTTTTTTGTGCTTTGCAACAATCAACAATACCCTTTGGAAAATAACATTTACTATTTTAGAGATGCTCGAGGAATGCTTTTCTAAGTTTGTACCTCTTCCGTCACTGCCGCTCCGCTGCCATTGGCTACACCTCTTGCACTTTTGTTCAAAAGACCACAAAAAATAGCCTGCAACCGGTTTCACAGAATTTTGATAGCCAGTGATTGGACTTGCACCTTTACAAAAGCTTGCTCTTGACACTGACAACTACTATATATGTGTACGTATATATATATGTCTATATATGTATATCTATATATATACCTGTATATATATGTGTGTATATATATGTGTATATATATATGTATATGTATATGTATGTATATATATATATGTATTGTTTCAAATTATAATATGCTTATGTTAAGCAAGGACTCTATTTTTCGATTTGTTTGCTACTGTTAATCCTCAAGAAGGTGTTGTTGGGAATGCTATATTGTTTCATATTTCCATAAGGTTTTGTTAAGAAAGGGACCGTATATTTTTGGTTTGCTATGTTGCTGTGAATATTTGTGGGTTTCTCTATGTAGCTTGCATTTTGTGGCTATGTTTGGAATGAAATGAAATTGTTAAATTTCTGCAACTTTTGTTGGTATTGTGTTTTTTTTGGGCTCTTTTAATGGATTATGTTTTTTGGTGGGCTCCTTTTATTTAATGGATACCATTTTTTTCTTGTGTTTGTAACATAATTAAATTTTTAAGATGGTGCAAAATTTATTGATTCTTGTTGGGTGGCTTGGGTTATATTCCTCGATTGGTTTTTTACTCTGTACTTAAATGAAACAATATTGTTATTAATAGTGACAAACCCATACAAAGAACATCCCTGCAAAAGCCAAACCATAAATCAAACAATATTGGTGTGAACAAACTATATAATTTTTTTCCAACACAACCTTATAAAAAAACTAACAATATACCCTAAAACAACGTAACTTGTAAAACATTAATTATTTCATTGCAACATATTTATATATATGTATATATATATATTTATATATACATGTATATATAAATATAAATATACATATATATATATATATATATATCTATATATGTATATGTATTTATATGTATATATATGCATTTATCTACATATATATATGTATTTATATGTATATGTGTGTATATACATGTATGTATATATATATATGTATATATGTACATGCATGTATAGATGTGTATATATATGTATGCATATCTATGTGTATATATATGTATGTATATGTATATGTATATGTATATATAATGTCCAAAACATTGACTATTTTGTTGCGTTGCAACCATAGATAGTAAATAGAAGCCATAAATGAGACAATATATAGCCTAAGGTGGACATCAACAACATGAACTGCAAAACATTAAAACTATTTTATTCCATTGCAACCATTACCATAGAATGTTGAGAATCATAGTTATAGACCTATGCAAAACCTTTGTGCAAAAGGGTGGTCTATATAAAACGTATGTGTACATACATATATATGTATATGTGTATGTATATATATGTATATGTATAGTATGTACATATATATATATATTTGTGTCAACTTTGCTCAGAATTTTTGTCAGCCTCCCCATTTTCCAGACTTCCTGCGGTTTGGGAAAAGGTGGCAGATTGGTTATAGCTTTGGCTGAAATTTTTGTCAGTCTCCCAGATTTTTGGCCTTTTGATGGCCATGAAAAAGGTGGCAGAGGTGGTTGTCGGCTACTTTGGTAATAGGGTGGCATTTGTCGAGCCGCGTGGATAGAGAAAGCTGCAAAAATTAAACGTTGGTTCACATCAACATTAATTGTTGTATGCTTTGTGTGTGCTGGGGATGGTTGTAATAACAATGGCTATTAAGCACCTCAAGAAACAAAACAAATGTCTTGGAAATTTTCAATAAGGAATTGTTTGGTGTCACACTATTTCTATACCTAATATGAGAGCTGTGAGTGACGCGGGTGAGCTTCTGTGAGGGTGCAAGCTGGATTAAGCTTTGTGCAACTTCTGTGAAGGTGGGTGGAGGTTATTTTGTGTTTTTTGCACAAATTTTTAACTTTGAGGCCAATATTGTTTGATTTATGGTTTTTTTTTAGTCATTATGGTTGCAATGCAATGAAGCAGTCATTGTTATACAGTCTATGTTGAATGTTTTCCTCTATATTGTTAGCCGTTGGTTTTATTGTGTGTACTTTGGTTGGAATCCTTGTGAGCCTTTTTGGTTTTTGAGCTTCCCCTCGAGTGAGGAAAAGGTAGCAAATGGCCTTCCCTCTAAAAAAATCTTGGCTAGAATTCTCACTATATCTAAATAGATGCGTGTACCATATGTTTTTCCTTGATATACAATGGGCTTGATCAAAATTATAAAGAGAATAAACATCCAGATTGAATTTTCACTCATTTTCCTGAATGAGAAGGCTAGGAATTCAAACCTTTTGTTGGCTATAATATATTGCGTAGTCCGAAATAAGGAATTATTATAGGCAACAAAAGATTTGAATTCATAGCCTTCTCAACTAGTCAACCGAGGGAAAATGTTGTGTGGATGTTTGGTCTCTTGAAAGCTGCATGATATCGAGATTAGTTGTTGTATGGTTTGCGTGTGCTTGCAATACTTGTGATGATAGCTATTGTTTATCCAGTTGTATATAAAGTGTGAGATGAAAGATATGTCTTGCTTTGTATTGTACTTAATGTAGGTGCTAATGTGCATATAAATGAAACCATAAATGAAACAATATTGCTATTAGTCGCCCACATACTAGAACCCACAAAATAGAAAAAATGCTGATATCAAGATTCACCAAAAAGATACTAGATTAACTATTTTGCAACCATTCACACAAAATGGAATCCATAAATAAAACAATATAGCTAGTAGTTGACCACCTATCAAAACCCATGAAACTATATAGTCTTTTGGACAACAATCAACACAATGAAACAATATTGGTTTCAAGAGTTAGCAAGATGAAAAAACCCACAAAAAACACGTGAATTCAACACAGGAAACACAAAAAACAAAAAAATATGCTATTGGCAAGCCCATATTGTTTCAATTTTCAATAAGGTTTTGTTGAGAAAAAAACAAGTTTGTCTTTGCATGGCCTTCACACTGCAATTTTTTGGGTATGGGATTATGTTTACTCATTCAACTTTGTAGCCATCCCTACAAGGGAATTACATTGCTAACACTATTTAGGCTTTTCATATATACATATACATATAGATGTATATATACATATATACATGTATATATATAGGTACAAAAATCTCATATATACACACATAGATTGTTGAGAAATGAGTATACTTTTACTTTCATTCCTCATTGAATCTTTGTTGGTTCTTGTCAATATATATATGTGTGTGTGTGTGTGTATGTACCACAACCATTACCACTACACACACTTGCACCTTCATAGAGGCTTTCCCTCCATGGTTAAAACTACTATATATATCTGCATATCTATATGCTTTGCGTGTACTGGTGATAATCAGAATAATAACTATCATTTAATGCTCTGGGGAACAAAACAAATGACTCAGAAATTTTTAGCAAGCCATTATTTGGTGTCGTTTTGTTGCTATACTTGATATGGGAGCCGTGAGCGATGAGGGTAAGCTTTTGTGAGGGTGCAAGCTGGATTAAGCTTTGTACAACTTCTGTGAAGGTGGGTGGAGGTTATTCAACACACAAAACGCAATAAAGAAACAATATTTCCTTCCACTAATGTCGACTGCATGGAAACCATAAACCAAACAATTTAGACTAAGCTACAAAACAACAATCAACAATCCCCTTTCAAAAATAACATAAATTGTTTTAGAAATACTCGACGAATGGTTTTCCCAATATGCACCTCTTCTCACTTCCTTCAATTACACCTCTTCCCGCTTGCTTTCTTTTCCCTCCGTTCTTTCTCCGTGGCCTTCAAAAAATGAACACAGAACTATCACAACCCACCATGGCTGTGGAAATTTTGTGAAGGTGGTTGGAGGTTATCTTGTGTTCTTTGCATGCATTGATGGTTGCAAAAGGTGTGGGTTGTGTTAATTCTTATATATCTATCTATCTATCTATCTATATGTGTGTGTGTGTGTGTGTGTGTGTGTGTGTGTGTGTGTGTGTGTGTGTGTGTGTGTGTGTGTGTGTGTGTGTGTGTGTGTTTGTGTATATATATATGTATGTATATATATATATGTGTGTGTGTGTATATATGTGTATACACACACACACACACACACACATATATATGCACAATACGTTATTGAAAATTGCATAGACATTTTCTTTGTTCTCCAAGGACTTTAAACACAGATGCTACTTGCACCATCCGCACAACATGAAAACCATACAATGGTTAATGTTGATGCCATTTCACTAGCCTCCTCTATCGTCGTGCCAAATTCTTTTTTTATTTGAAAAAAAACACAATTCAACACTTGCTACATGGTGCCGGAGACCTAGAATTGTGAAGGCTGACGAAAATTCCAACCAATGTTTCCCATAGCCCAATTCTAATTGTTGTTGTCTAGCTTTGGATATATACTTTCATTTGCAATGCATAATAAAATAGCTAATATTATAGAGTTAATGGTATTTTCCAAAAGGCATTCTTTTCGATAGGGTGGTGCTCAAGAGGTTGTATTGTTTTATTTTTTGATAGGGTGCTGGTGAATACATTTATGTAAGTATATCTATATATATGTACATATATATCTATATATATATATGCATTGTTGACTACACAAAGGGAAAAAATTGTGCTTGGAAAACCAATCGATAGAAATAACCCAGGCTAGTGAGCAACAGACCGCAAAAGAAAACTAGATTATGTTAAGAATTTTATTCCATTGCAAACATAGCTAGAAAATAGAGGTCATAGAAAGAAGCCGAAAAAAAAATCGACATCGATAGACCCATGCAATCCACTACCTTGTTATCCCAAAAAGGGGTTGGAAAAAATGATCACAAGTGATACTTTCATTTTGCTTTTGGAAACATCATTTCTTGCAAACACAAAAAATAGCCTCTAACCATCTATATAGAAGTACCTATTAAGTCTTCCTTATGACACTTACTATACAGTCCATCACTCTGACAACTGCTCTTTTGAGGCTGAAGAAATAACAACTAGGAATGTCTATTTAATGCATGCTTGCCCCATTGTTGATAGCTATCTTGAAGAACAAGCTAAACCTAGAGAATGACACCCAACAATGTGTTATAAAAAATTGAAACAATATAGCTTTTTTCTCAGCGGGACCCTTTGAGAAACAAATCAATATAGCCATAGGGAAATGCCCTTTCAAACATTATGTAGGCATTTGTTATCTTTGTGACTGGTTGAAAAGGCAGCTACTACTTATACCTATTGTCACTATATGGAAACCATAAAACAATTAATGTCGATTCCATTTCACTGGCCTTCTCTATTGATGCAGTAAATGCTTTTAATTTAAAAAACAAAACAAAATCCCCCACCTTCCTTTTCTGGCCACACTGAATGAAGGCTAGAAATGAAACAATATAGCCTTGTCTAGACAACAATAGTGAATAGTGCCTTGTGCAAAACAATATCAATTGCATAACATTTACTATTTTATTGCATTGTAGCCATTGCCACAAAAAATAATACTTGCAATAGCAACCCATATGGAACACCCTCAAAACATAAAATACTTGCAATAATAGACTAAATTAAAGCCTCTGCCACAAAACGTGAACCATTAATGAATCAATATCAATTATATGTATATATAGATGTATATATCCACACACACACACACACATATATCTGATAGTGAAGAATGCGTTTTGGATAACAATATAAATTGCATAATATTAAGTATTTTATTATGCATTGAAAAGAGTGAAATATAGCCAAAGCTAGTGAACAACAATTAGATTGCATTGTGGAGAACAACACAAACTATTTTAATATATTGCAACCATTTAAACAAAACAAAAGCCATAAATGAGACTTGATATTAAATTTTTTTATGTGTAGATTTGTATGTATGTCAAAGTAGGTGTGAGGAATGTACATATGTATTCTTCCCAATGTTTACTATTTTCTCAAAAATAGTTCTTTGTCTGAATCTTGACATGGCATACTTCAAATGTTATACTTCATATTAACTGTTATATACAACATTGAAGCCTTTTTCCTAATTATTTCTTTTCCTTCATATTCTTGGTGTTTCTAGGGGAAAAAGGAGGGATTTTAAAATTAAAACAGTGAACTTGGAATAAAAAATTGAATGTTAAGTATTATTTGAATCATTGAAGCCCTTGCTATTATTAATCCTTTCCTATCATATTGTTAATGCCTGTGTAAAAAAATTGAGTTCCCATGTTGTGTTTTGAAGTCATAGACCTTTTAGTCAACCGCCGGCATTGCAGCTCTCCGATTTCAAAAGAGAAGACTTAGCAATGTCAGTGGCCTCTAGCTCTTCTGAGGTTGGAAAACAATTTTCAAGTAGCAGTCTTGTAAGTCTGTTTGTTGTTTAGTTTATTGTTTCTGCCAATTATATTGACAGTTTCTCAAGTGCACCAAACAAACCAAGAATATACTTCATTTGAATTAACAATTACTATGATATATGTTCTAACTTATTTATATTTGAACTATTTTCCTTGCTTCCCCTTCAATTTATTGGCCATTTTGGAGTAACTTATGTGTTAGAGGGGAAAATGTCTCAGTTATGTGTCAATATTAATATTTTCTTTTAGAGTTGAGTCATAGTCATAAATATCTCATTGTTGCCACTATGTTGAGTTTAATTGCCTTGTAGGCTACAAATGTGAATCCAGCCTTAACAAGTGATGTGTTGTGATCTATAGATGCTAGAGATGTTGTCCCATCTCTAGTCCTCCAACTAATGTCTTGCCAAAAAATAGGAGGTGATCAAAGCCCAGTCGACCAGTACAAAGTCGTCCTGTCTAATGGAACCCACATGCAGATGGGAACTTTGCTTGCAAAATACAATGACCTTTTGTTTATAGGGGAATTGAAAATAGGTTCGATTGTGTGCTCAAGACAAACTATTTGTCTAGAAAGCTGTTGGAATCGAGGTTTGATATAGTTCTACCTTGCTTGTACTTGTAGTTTCCTACTTCCTTGTTTGTGGGGGTTTCCTTTTAAAGTATTTAATGTTCGTTTCATTCCAAGGCAATTGTCATACTGTCCTTAGATGTCAAAATGACAAATTGCTAGCTAATTGGAAAACCTAAATATTTGTTTAGAGATCAAGAAGAATAAAAAGTTGGTTGCAACTCACCCTCCCCATCCAAACGAGCCTCCACCTTTGGAATTAATACATCCCCAAGGTAGCAAGATGCTCCTGCAAAAATCAGCCCTGTTAAAGGGTTGAATTTTTATCAAACCAAATGGATGATAAAAGGTCGTGTAACAACAAAGAGGGATATGCACCATTATAGCAGGCAAGGGCACGAGGGGAAGGTATTCAAATTTGATATTATTGATGATGAGAGCACAAAGATACAAATTGAATGCTTTAATAACATTGTAGATCTGCATTATGATAGGGTTGAGGTGGGACGTACTTATTATGTGTCAAAGGGATCGATGAGACAGGAAGGAAGAAAATTTAATAAGTTAAATAGCTAGATGGAAATCATTTTGGATCAAAACTCAATGTTAAAATGCTATGATGATGAGGCCTTTGTGCTAGAGAAAGTATTTAACTTCACCCCATTAAATGAAATTGCAAATTGCAATAATAACAGTTTAATTGATGTTATTGGGACTATGGTGCATGTGGGAATGGTATCAACTATACAAAGAAAGGACCAGTCCCAAACAATTCAAAGGACTATTAAAATTAATGATTTGTGATCCTTTTCAATTGATGTTAATTTGTGGGGCTCAAATTGGGAAGTAAAGGGTCATGATTTGGAGAGGTTGTACACCCCTGCTTCAGATCTGATCCTTGCTGTTAAAAATGCACATGTTGGGTACTTCAATGGAGTTGTTCTGAAAATAGTCGCAACGACTCTTCTATATATAAATCTTGACATACCAAGAGCACAACCATTGATCAAAAGAGGCTATATTGATCCACCTACTGTTGAGTCCCCCCGAGTAGTCCCTCAAAAGGTTGCTTTAGGAAATGGGAGAGTCAATATTGCATATATGTTGGACCACTGCCTTGGCTTTCAAGAGACTTTGCAAATTGCTCTAAAGGAAATAGTAAAAATTATAAAAAATTGATTCATTATGTTATGTTGCATGCCCATTGGAGGTGAATGATAGGCTATGCAAGAAAAAGTGTGAACAATCTGAGCAAAAGACATGGTTCTGCCCAAAATGCTAGACAACAATAGTTGACTGTGAATTTTGATATTTATTGCAACTAAAGATGGAAGACCACACAGGCGAGCTTTGGGAAAATACTTTTGATGAGGCTACAACAAGCCTATTACAAATGTCAACAAAACAACTTTACATGTTGTAATATGAGTCTACCACTGAAATGACTGTTGAGGCTGTTATCAATGCTGGCACCTACAAGTCATTTGTTTTCATTGTTCTAATCAAAACTAAAACTTATAATTTAGAAACAAGACTGAAAAAACAATAGTGAAGGTTGCAAAGGTTAACTTTGAAGTTGAGTGCAAGCTCATACTATCAGATTTTTCTGCTATTGCTCTTGCCTTCCAACAGCTTTTAGAGATAGTTGTCATACTGCCTTGAACACCAAAACAACCATGGCTAATTGTGACTTTGCATATTTCTTATAGTTCATGTTAACAGTACATTTAGTTTATTTTGTTCCCTCGTACTACTTGTCACATCAAAAAGACCTTTCCTTTCTACTGGAATTGCTTTGTTGTTTGTTTGACTAGTTATATATTAAGACAATGAAGTATAACTTATAATTTGTTTAAGTAAAAAAGATACACTTGTTTTCTTTTCTATTATTCATGTCAAGCTTATAACTTCATTATGTTTTAAGTGTATATTTCTGATTTAATTTTATACTATTTATTTATATAGAGTTCTTGTCCTTTTCAAGATATGTATCGCTATCTACACCTGCTCATATATCTACTTGTGGACATAGTTGTATGTATGTGTACATTTATGTATGCATATAGATAAATATACATGTATGCAATTGAAATTTCCCTCTGTATATACAACTTTCTCATACACATGTGTGTAGATATTTGTACGTGTATTGGATATCTATGTGTATATGCATACACAATTCAATATTTACAAGTATCTGTGAGTTGTTTTAAAGAGAATGTTGTTTTCATCTTGTTTACAATGTTCTTAGTGCATAGAATATCTTGACAAATTTTTGTGTAGATATATGTGTCTATGATGTATTTGTCTATGTAAGTATCATGTCTGGGTATCCATCTAATGCTTACCAAGTGTTCTTTCTATTTCTTTACGATCCCTAATGATAGTGCCATGTTGGATGTGGATGTCATATGGTTCTTGGCTATAATGTTTGTTACGTATGTTGTGCAGCTCAATCCACAACCCAGTGTTGAACAATGCATTATTGAAACTACCGTAAACTACTCAATTAGTTTGGTGAGTTTTAAATGCAAAGTATTATTATGATCATTGGCAATATATGTAGCACATACATGAGACAATGTTCCCATGGCAAGGTGTGCAAAGTGACACTTGTTTCCTTTGCGCAAGAACATCAAATAGCTCAAGTTATATAGGTTGCCTTGTTTTATGTAAGGGAGTGTTGATTGTTCTTTGTCTTAGGGTATATTTTTTCTTTTTTGGTAAGTTTGTATTGGGAGAGACTATATATTTTATTCAAACCAATATTCTTTGATTCATGGATCGACTTTTGCAGTGTGTCCCCTATGATAATTTTTTGCCAGTGCTTCTCTCCAACAACAAGCCAATAGTTTGAATGGGTTTTTCAACATGAATTTATTTGTGTGCTTATTTGTATGGCCTCCATTTTCTGGATATGTTTGCAATGAAATAAAATTCTTAACATAATCCATCTTTTTTTGTGGTCTATTGCTCACTACTGTCAGAACCCTGGTGGTTCTCTGAATCAAACGCTGATTTGTTTTTGTGTTGTTTTTGCAATTTTCGATTTTTTTGATATTTTTGTGTTTTTGAGGTTTTCACAGGCAAAAAGTAAAATTTGCGATTTTTCTAGAATTGCTTGATAAATTCATAAAAAATATATAAGTGCATTAAATGTTTCAAAACTTGCTCAAGAATCAAGGCGCATCATTATATTCAATTCCCAGAGCATTTACAACGCCAAAACTGAAGGTAGGAAGCAATACATGAAATTTTCAAATAAAAACCTGGTATTTTAATGGCGGCTGCTGTAGCTGGTGATGGTACGGCCAGAAATTAATAAGGATCTCCTCCGGCTTGAATCTCAAATGCAAATGTTCCAGAATACCAAGCGCCCCAATGTGGAATCACCAAAAAAATAGAGAATGAAGGCGTTTCCTCAGAAGGTTGACAAGTACGGCCTGAAAGTACAGATGTACGGACTGTCTGCAGCAATAATGAATAATGTACGGCCTTTGGAAATTGTGCCCAATCTCAAATGAATTTCCTCTGAAAAGTGCGCCTTGACTGCCAGATGAATAATCTCTACTGAATGCTGATGAATCTCTGTCTGATTAAATGATTAAGCTCAATCTGTGACTTCTGGATGAAATCACCAAGTGCAATCTTCAGCTGGTATCTCACAGCCTCACTATGCCTGATCTCTGAAGAGGTTACGTTCTCCAGAAACGATGTTTGCCAGAAACCCTAGGGTTTGCAAACTCCAAAGCTCAGATGCTCAGAAGACAAAATTGAATAATAAACTTGATAGTTTGATTTTGCCTTGGGAAGAACAATATATTCTTCTTTGAAAAGTTCGACCTAATTCTCCATTAAAATAATCATTTAAATTAATGATTTAATTTTCACTTTGGACTTAGGAGAATTTATTTAATTATTGGCGTCCCTTTTTAATGAGCATTAAATACTCATTAAATCACATTTTAATAATATAATATAAAGTATAATTAAATACTTTATAACTTAGCCAAATAATTAAATATTTTAATATTTCAATAAAGTGACTTTATAATAAAGTCAAATTATTAAATATTTAATAACTCAGTAATTACTCCTTATTTCTCCGTCAAATCAAACAATTACTGAACCGGGTCGAATCTGAGCTAAATCACTGCACCAGGTGCCCTGCCCGAAATAGCAGCTTCCGTCTGACCTAACTTTCTAAAAATAGAAAGTTCTCTGAAAAGACTCTCTGGAAGATTCTGCGAAGGCCCAAACCTGACACACTGCAAACTGGAGCTAACCAACACTGAGCAACTGCCAAAAAGGATCCTCTGAACACTCCTGTCAGCCTACGAGGATCAAATGATAGGCTAACCTCGTCACCAGCTGTGCTGACTAGGATGGGGACATGACAACTACCCTGGGTTTTTTTATCCATTGGTTTGCCAGTCACAACTTTTTGTGCTTTGTGAAATCAACAATGCGTATATATATGTTCCTCTTCAGAAAGGATCAAATTTGTCTCAGAGGTTAGGCATAAAGAAATCTTGCACTGAATAGCAAGCAATTGAATTGCTAAGTTGAACTGTGTAGCCTTGCCTTTGTATTTTGCTAGAAACTGCAGGATACATACCAACAATTAGAGTCCACTGTAAATCAAACAAGATGATCTTCTCCAAAAAAACTATTCATTATCATATCATCAAAATTTTCTCTTCTTTATGGTAACTGAATTGCTTCTCCTTTCCTCTTCACCTCTATGCATATAGAATATGCACCCTGTCTAAATTCACTTCATTATCATTTTTTATATGTCACATGTAATTGTGCTATTACATATATTTTGCTTATAAATTATAGAGCCACTTAAAATTTTGTGTTTTAGATATTGCTTGCCACTAAAAGATGTTCATAGTACCAAAGTTCACAGTTCACTTCTGTGTAGGTATATTCCACTGAAACGATTTTAGATTACAGCTACATTGTATTCATATACAAGATGTAGGGCTCCCCAAAAATGCTAAATGGCTTTACGATTCCACATTTTTATGTTGTATGGCCTTCACCTATATTCCATTTGTATACAATGTAAGCCTATTTATCTTTTTTTCCATTTCTCATTTCACAACTCCATGTTAAATTATAAAAAATGTATAACGTTTATTTCCAATGAACAAATTCCCTCAGGTGCCAGAGCATTACCTTCACCATTGACCAAAGTGGTAGACAATTAATGTTACTACTCGGGCGTTTGGTCATAGCCAATGATGCTTCATGACCTAATATGGTAGGGTGGAGAGCAGGATTCCTTTTCTGTGTCCAAACTTCAACCCATTCCATGCACAAGGCATTTCTAGATTTTATTTACTTACTCTGTTGTACTACAGCTCCATTGCATCTCATTTGTAATTAATTCTATACATGTCTTTATATTTTTTCATTTGTTTATTTTCTACCAACCAAGAAAATTGTCCTTCGCAGGCCTTTTCATGCGATTAGATCTTGTATTAAGTCATTGGCGGCTGAAACATTGCTCTCACCATTGATCATAGTGGACAAATTATTTTCTTTCTCAAGGGTTTGGTGAGAGCACACGACGCTCCATGAGCCAATATGGTAGGGTGGAAATCAGGCCTTGTTTTGTTTTGTGCATACTGCATTCTGCCATACACACCAAGTATGGCTAAATTATAATCACTCCATTCATCCCATTGCAAGTAGAGAGCAAATCATCTATTATAAAATATAGAAATTTGATATATTTTGATTTACATATTTTCTATCAATAAAGCGTGATCATTGAACTAAAATTCACACTTTGTATACACATAGGTTGTATATATGGTTTGACATTTGCACTAAATTTTTTGCATAGGACTTTGGCTGTGAGTTTTAGCTTTTCACCGCGATGGCTATAATGGAATAAAATAGCTAATGTTATGTGGTTCATTCTATTTTGGCATAATCAACATACTAAACTTCACACTTTTTTGTTATTCTTGTAGACCATATTCTAGCCATAATGCAGTATTTGACAAACTAATGTGTTACAAACAACCTTTTAGATTAATGATAGTTTTTGCAAAATTAGTAACAATGGCTAATTACATAATCAGATCCTAATGTACTCTATATTGATTGTAATAAGCAATATTCATTTCACCACTGATCAGAGTGGTGGGCAATGTATATTCTTGCTCAAGGTTTTGGTGAGAGTTCGTGAGGCTCCATGACCCAATATGGCAGGGTGGAGAGTAGGCCTTATTGTGTTGAGTTTTATTTTATATTTTTTAATGTAGAAATTGCTATCTTTCTAACATAATACTCATAAAAAAATTATATGTTTTAGGTTATGGTTACAACATAGTGAACTAGTTGATCTTATACACTTTATGTTAGATTCCATTGGGCATTGTTGATTATTTTTCTCTTGCCTAATCTATATCGTTGCATTATTGAGAAGGTGTTGTCGAAAAGGCTATGTTGTTTCAATTTTTGATAGGGTTTTGTTGAGTTGCTGTCAATTCCCTCTTGCTCTCCCTTTATGCTTTACGTTTTGTGCTTGAATTTTTAAATTTCCTTGCCGATTATTTGATTGCTCTTAGCCAGTTTTACAATATGTTCATATTCACAGGTGCTCCAAAAAACATGCTCCTCCCTTGGGAGAGATTGTTCAAGAAGTTGGGTGTTGATATTCTAGTTTATATGCTAAACAGATGGACGAGCTTTGTGAATGAAGTTCAAACAACTATGAAGATGAAGTGATTGTAAGTGTGGCTATCAATCAACATCCCACTTCTTGAACTCTCTTTCACAAGGGAGAATAGCCGATGACGCTCCATGACCCAATATGGTAGGGTGGAGGGCATACCTGCTTTTGTATGTCCAAACTTCATTCCATTCCATACAGAAGGATTGCCTAGATTTTATTTACTTACTGTGTTCTACTACAATTGCATTCCATTATGTTTGTAATTAATTGTATAGGTCTTTATATTTTCTAATTTATTTATTGTCTACTAATGGTGTGTGTTTATTACACTAAACTTCACATAATGCTTTCATGATTACAGCTAGCCACAACCCAAACAGTTGTGCTTTGATGCCCTTTTGATGCCATTAGATCTTCTATTAAGTCATTAGCAGCCGAAAAATTGCTTTCACCATTGGTCACAGTGATGGAGAATTTATTTTCTTGCTCACTGATTTGTTGAGAGCACACTATGCTCCATGGGCCAATATGGTAGGGTGGAAATCGACCCTTGTTTTATTTTGTACATACTGCATTCTATCACGTGCACTAGGTATGGCTAAATTATAATTGCTTCATTTGTCCTCTTGCAAGCACATAGCAAGATATGTATTATAAAATATAGAACTTTGATATCTCCTCATTTAGACATTGTGTATGAATTAGACATGATCACTGCACTGAAATTCACATTTTGTATATAGATAAGTTTATACGGTGTGGCCCTTGTAGTGAAAGTTTTACATAGGACTCTAGCTATGAGTTTTAACTTCCTGTTGCGATTAGTGTAATGGAGTAAAATAGTTAATGTTATGCAGTTCATTATGTTTTTGCATAATCACCATACTAAATTTCACACTTTTTTATTATTCTTCCAGACCATGCTCTAGCAATAATGTGGTATTTGATAAACTAATGTGTTACAAACAACCTTCCTGAATAATGATAGTGACTATAAAATCAGCAACAATGGTCAAATAGACAATCAAATACTAATGTACTCTATATTGATTGTAATACGCAATATTCATTTCACCACTAATCACAGTGGTGGCCAATCTATATTCTTACTCGGGGGTTTGGTGAGGGTCCATGAGGCTCCATGACCCAATATGGTAGGGTGGAGATTAGGCCTCATTGTGTTGAGTTTTACATTATATTTTTTATATACAGATCGCTATCTTTCTGACGTATGATTTAGAAAAAATTCACATTTTTAAGCTTATGGTTACAATGGAGTAAAATAGTTGATCTTATACACTTTATGTTAGATTCCATTGGGAATTTTTGATTATTGTTCTCTTTCTTATACTATACATCACACAAATAATTAAATTATTTTAACCAAAATTCGTCTATGCGACTTTGTTGCTAGCTACGAAAAGATCCTTAGTTTGTATCATAAAGAATTGATGCAGTGGCCAAATTATGGGGTGGCCTCATATAATCATGAATTGAACTAATAGTATGCCACAATTATTATATCCCATCTAAATACACATTAGTAATGTCATCAATTATTTAAACATTCAACCTTATCCATAATAATATTATATTTTGATTAACTAATAAAACTTAATGATATTGGTATTATTTTTAGATTGTTTTAACTATAATTCATCTAGGGTACTTTGTTACTAGCTACGAAAAGATCCTTAGTTTGTATCATAAAGAATTGATGTAGTGGCTAAATTATGGGGTGGGCTTATATAATCATGAATTCAACTAATATTATGCCAACATTATTATTTCCCAACTAAATATAGATTAGTAATGTCATCAATTTAGACATTGAACCTTATCCATAATAATATTATATTTTGATTAGCTAATAAAAATTAATGATATTGGTAAATTACTTAATGAAATATTTTCATATTTAATAATAATATATTTTTCTTTAATTAACATCTTAACTACATAATAGTATTATTTACCCCACCAAACTAATTACCAATAATAATGATGTTATCACCAAATAATTAATTAAATGTTAGTACAATTGTTCTTTAACCAAACCTCTATATGTGTATATATATATTCAACAAAGTTACTTTTTCACCAACAATTACTCACAAACTTTATCCTTTATATACATATCCTCCTTTCAACCCATTAGGGTTAACACCCTCCTTTGGTACCCATTATAATTTCAAATAAGATAATGATGATAAACTATAAGGTAAAAATGGGATACAATATTGTTGCCACTCAATCACTTTAATTATCGCCTATAATATATCTAGCCATTCATTGTATTGTTCGTTGGATTCCCTAATATGTTACAACTATATTGTCTACATTTGCTACGACATATACCCAATGTTGCATATGCCTTTCATAGCTATTGTTACCACTCATGCCATTCACATTCTAATGTTCTTCCACAGTCACTATCTACACATCACTTGCCTTTCATGTCACTCTCTTCCTATCGACTCATTGTTGCATGTTACTACACGAAACTGCTAGTTATATATTACAATCATAAAATGATGTTGAATCATAGTTTTGAGTTCAAATTAGGTTTTATATTTATGCATGTAATATTCATTCATGCATTTGCTTGTATAGAGAAATACATTGAATACGTTAAGGGAGTATCATTTTTATATTAATAATGATCACAAATTCTATGGAATTTTTGCAAAGTTACTTTGAGATATTTTATGATAGTTTGAGAACTAGAAACGTCACAATTGGTTATATTGTATAGTAGAAAATTGTACACCAAAATTCACAAACTCGAAGATGTTCTATTAGTTAAAACAGGATGCATATGATGAGTAGTATTCAACATATATGGAATTTATTTAAGGCCGGTCTTGGAAAAGGAGAGCATGATAGTGTAAGAGTATATATCAAAAGAGCTTTAATATAAGAAGAGGAAGTACAAAGATAGTGCAAAGTTGAAAAATGCAACATCCATCATTAAATGGTGTAACTCTACAATGGATCTAGATAATGAAGGTAAATTTCTATATTTCATATATATTTTTGGTTCGTGTATGAATCTAATATTACAAAAAATGAATATTTTGTATATTGATAGGATCAAGTGAGTTCCACTCTTTTAAAAACTCAAATGTAGGTTCATGGACTACTCATATGAGGTAGATGGTGTATTTTTGTTCTTCTAGTATAGATTTTACTTGGAACAAGTATGATTCAAAAGAGTGGGTTGATCAATAGTGTGTTAGAACTTTAAACCAACTTGAAACATATCAATTTTTAGGGGCATTACAACTCACAAAGATGGAATCATTTGTTGATTTTTACCATATTTCAAATCTAGCTCAATTAAATATTATAGATTTGTATTATTTAATAAAATTAGTTATTTTATCTTATTTTGTAATATTTTTATATCATTTATTAAAATAGTCATAATAAATTCACAATTCAACGCATGTCATGTTTATGTAGTTATTATATCTATAGACAATGGAGGAACATATTATTTTGCCATTATGTTGATGCTAAAAATAAATTGGGAGTTACTATCATAGATGAATAATGTAGTGAGTACTTTATAGGATCATTGGTTGTTACTAGAACATGGCTTATGAAGTACCCAATGAGGAAGTTTGATGTATGGTTGTTTGAGGATTGTGACACACATAAAAAAAATTCATTATTATAACCTTGATGTGGCATCAAATTTCAGTTGATCAAATATGGAAGTAGAACATTAAATAAGAATTTATGAAAAATTCACAAATTTGACCATAAAGTAATACTCAATGCCATAAAGAGTAGAAAAAATCTACATGGTTCACTAGAATGAATTGGTGAAATGGCACAAATATTGTACATAGTTTGTCAATACTCTTTGTACTTAATTTATTTGATTTTAGAATTATATGTACTTCATAATATAGGACTTTAATTTGACTATGTTGTGCACTTCCTAATTTCATTGAGTTAAGTATGTTGTATACTTCTAAATCTAGGACTTTCATTTGAGCATGTTATTGAATTCTTAAAATACAAGCTAATAGTGCTCAACAAGCCTCCACATTCTCTTGGTTGGTGTTGTTAGTGTTATCAAGATGGAATGCACCCTTTGGAGAGTGGTGTGGTGACTCTCCTTCCAACTGACAAAATGGAAACACTCCTAGTCTGTGGGTGATCTACACATTGAGTGAACCTCTAGAGAGGGTTAGTTACCCTAATGTAACACTTAAAAATGACTTATTCTACTACTATAACAAGGAAAAGGGATAGAAAATTAGCATAAAAAATGAACCTAAAATTTGAAAATAAGGTCATACACTAAAATATTTGATGACTTGTATTTTCCTAAACATACATAATGAGATTATTAACACAAATACATCATAGACAACTCGATATTTGACATATTATTGCATAAATATTTCATAGAAATGATTAAATTTTATAACAACATTTGGAAGAAATTTCAAATGGATTCTATGAACTCAATTGATGATTGTGCATAGCTAAAACATGCATAAACTTGACAAAACAAAAGCTATGACCTGCAAAATGGATGTACTACTACATAAAGATAAATAAATGAGACTAAAAATTAAGAATAACCAATTTTATCACATAAAAAGATGAATGATTTCATGATAATACACAATACATAATTATGAAAAGATAAAAATGACTCTTTTATTAATAAAAAAGGAACAATAGTCCTTTTTAAAAATTATTATTGCATGAAAACTTAGAATAACATATAATACATACAAATCCTTTACAAGGTCCCACTTTGCATATCTAAAGTATAAGAGGATAACATTTTTTTGAAATAAATGTGAATGCTTGGCTTAAACTACCTAGTCAACTTTCTTTGGGTGCTTGGGAGATTGGTCTCCTAGTTTGAATCTTGAAATGCTCCTAAAAGGCGTTGAGGGGACAAGTCCTTACCTTTCCAAATTGTTTCTCTTTTGCATGCTCCTAAAAGGACTTAAATCACTAGCTTCCACTCTCCTAGATGCTTGCAAAGCACCAAAACTATTGCCACAAGTGTCCTTGAAGTGATATCTTCTCCTTACTATCTTAAAATGTCATTAGCATGCATATAGAACATGTTTTCAACTATTTCAAATACTTTGTTGGGCATAGGAGTAAGGTGTGCATTGGCTATCCAACTATCAAGATGCACCATGTGCATCCGATGGTCGTACCTAGTCATACTTGCAAATGCTAAGGGCCTTTCAGTGCCGTAGATTATCTAGTAGTGTTAGGGTTAATAGCCAACGCCACCAACATTCGAGTCAACTTAATCTGTAGCCTTGTTCCTGCCACTGGGCACAACAAATATTTAAAAAATATGAATGCCAAATATATAACACTGTTAAAGATTTAAATATATCTATAGTTTTTGGCTTTTCAGCCTACATGTTTATTAATTTATGTTTTTAAAATTTAATTTAAAAGTTTATTAATTTATGTTTTTTAAAATTTAATTTAAAAGTTTAACACAATAAAAATAAAAAAATTAACAATACTTATATTATACACAATATTTATGAATATTAAAACCAATAATGAAGATAAACTAAAGAGGTAAAAAAGAAGAAATGAAAAAGAGCCAAATACACCAATATATATATATATATATATAGCAACACATAAAACAAAACATAATAAAAATAAAAAATATTAACAATATTTATAACTATTATGGCCAATATTTATAGATATTATAAACAATATCTATAAATATTATCCACAATATTTATAAATATTACACAAAATAAATAAAAAACTTAAACAAAAAAGGTTACCCTTTTTAATAAACACAAATGAATACTATACAAATTCAAAGCCTAAAGAAAGAAATGAATAAAAAAGACAAATGGGTCAAGAAAAGAGAAACCAGAAAAGAGGAACAAGCAAAAATACAAAAAACAATATAATAAATGAATAGTTCTAAAACACTTATAAATAGAAAATAAACATTAATTAAAAACAATAAACAAAGACAAGACTAAAAATCAAAAATTCTAAAAAACCAAACCAAGGAATAAAATACACAATATTTATAAATGAAAAAATCAACAAAGAATTTTTAAAAAAAGCTAGAAAAAGGAAGGAAAAAAAGAATAAGAACCAAATGAACCAAATAATAAAATTAATAAACAAATAAATAAACCAAAAAGTAAATAAAATAATACAACAAATTTTATAAACAAGGAGGAAGAGAGGAAACTGAAGAACGAGAGAGGAGAGAAGGTGAGGGTGGGGAAATGTTGCTTATTTACTTTATTTAATTAGTTAAAAATTTACTTTTAGAATTCTTTTAAATTATTTTGTTTATATTTATTATGTGTTATTTAAAAAAAAAATTGTTTCAAGATTTACAAATAATACATCTCTTATTGCCAACCGAAGTTATATATATGGACTTAAAACTAACTATAAGAAAAGTTGTCATATATTTAAAAACATTAAAATTCTTTGTCAATGCACTTGTTTTGATAAAACCTATTTTAAGGAATTCAATTCATCAATAGGTTTTATCATTCCTTTTATTTACTTTACTTACTTTTATGAATTGAATTTGGGTCATTTCTTAAAAATAGGTTTTATCTTATATATTATGCCGATCATATATTTCAACGTATTTTTTTATCAAATTCCATAAGGAGATTGACTAAGGTAGTTTCCCCTTTAGTAATTAGATTTAAAAGATTTCTATAAATTTTTACATTGCATGTCCAATATAGAAAATGCATTGAATAATTAAATAATGTGATAGTTAGAAAAAGTGATACAAATCATGAAAGAATGATCCTTATTAAATCTTAACAAATTTTGATACAATGGAACACACCACCCTATAGCTCATCTAAAAGACTAAGTCGCTTTATATGCAACCACTCATTATCAAAGTATCATTTCTTTAACTTTTAATTTTAATTTATTATGGTCAATCCTTGTCAATGTTTTTCTATCTTTTTTAATCCAACAATATTTTTAAAATTATTTAATCTTTATATATTTAAAAATTAAATATACTTAATAAAGAATTTTAATGTTTTTAAATATATGACAACTTTTGAAATAGTTAGTTTTAAGTCTATATGGATAACTTGGTTGGCAATAAGAGATGTATTATTCGTAAATCTTGAATCAATTTTTTTAAAAAATAACACTTCATAAATACAAACAAAATAATTTAAAAATTCTAAAAATAAATAAAGTAAAGTTTTAACTAATTAAAATTTTACAAAATATTTTTAAATAATTTGAAATAAAATTAATTTTTTTTAAGTAAATAATATTTTTTATAATTTATGAGATACATATTTCATAAATATTTATTTATACTTATTATCAACATAAAAATTTCAAATTAAATTCTAAAAACATAAATAAATTAGATAATTCAATAATATGTCTATATTCTACAAATAGCTAACTAATTTTAGACTAAATCAAAATAAGGGTAAAATTTAAAATTACATAATTAAACTTTTAAATTAAATTTTAAAAACATAAATTAATAAACATGCAGGCCGAAAAGCCAAAAACTACAGATATGTATAGTTAAATCTTTAACAGTGTTATATATTGAAGATTGTGACGGCATAATTTGGGAAATTTTGAATTGAAGTTTTCTTTTCAAGTTTCCTTTTTAAACATTAAGTAACAATGGATATAATTTAAATCACTACTATCATATATGTTTTTTTAATTATGTATGTCTTGATTTTAATAATTAAATTTATATTATTTACAAAATAAATATTTTATTCGATTATATTTATAATTAAATATTATTCATAATATATAAAATATTAAAATTAAGTAAGTTGACTTATCAAATTTTTTCATTTATTTATTTTTCTTTTATTTATATATTTGTGAGTTTTTCTTTGCATTTTCCTTTATGTATATATAGATCAATATTATTAATAAATTTGTTAATAATATTAATCTTATCTTTATTAATAATATTATTCAATATTATGATATTTTGTTGTTATATATATATATATATATATATATATATATATATATATATATATATATATATATATATATATAACCATTGTATTGCTTTAATCTTTAGATTAATACTATTAAAAACATTATTCTATAATAGTTTTTTTATTTTCTTTAAGTTTTTCCTTTATTTGTATAGATATTGTCAATTTATTACACTATTCCATTTACTTTCATATATCTTTGTAAATAATTTTAATTTATATGTATATATGTTTATTTTTTTATTATCAATTCATTACTTTATTGTACCATTTTTTAACTTTCTTTTCACTTGGTAAGTTGTTATTTTTTCTTTTTTGTTCTTTCACATCAATTTAATCTATAACTTAATCTATAATATAATTAATATTTAATTTATGATGTAATTAATTGCATCATAGGTGAAATATAGATTAAATATTAATTGCCTCATAGATTAAAAATAATACATATGATGTAATTAAACATAGATTAAATTATATTTAGTTTTTTCAAATCAATTTAATCTATAATTAATTTATATTTAATCTATAATATAATAAATTACATCATAGATTAAATATATAGTAAATGTTAAATACATCATAGATTAAATATAATACATAAATCCTTCCCTGGGCTACTAGCAGTGTTTATACCGCTACTAGTCCCACATTGTGCTCAAAGGATACTGTGGCGGATGATCTTGGAGGACATACAAGTGATCTTGGTGGATGTGGTGACTGATTGTGCTTGTCCTTGTAGGTGTGTGATATAGGTGATCTTGGCAGACATGGTGACTGATCATGCTTGTCCCTATAGGTGTGTGCTACTTATGGATCCAAATTCCTGATGGTGTGTGTTTCTCGTGGACTTCTGTCGAACCCACATGTGTCTTTCATGCCCGGCGGTTTTGTATCAGACTCTCGTGAGCATCTCATGCATGGAGGTTCTGTGCGGTTGGTCTTGGAGTGATAAGGTTAAGACGACACAAATGTGTAAGGGTGTTTTTTGTCATACATATCTAAGGATGAGGCCCCTCAACAATGTGGTCTCACTGGTTCCTTGCTCCAGTCAAAAAGCACCTCTCCAGGTTTTGTGCGGTTGATCTTGGAGTGATAAGGTTAAGACAACACAAAGTTGTAGGGGTGTTACTTGTTGTACATATCTGAGGATGAGGCCCCTCAACAATGTGGTCTCATTGGTTCTATGCTCCAATCAAAATGCACCTCTCCAAGTTTTGTGCGGTTGGTCTTGGAGTGATAAGGTTAAGACGAGACAAAGGTGTAAGGGTGTTGCTTGCCATACATATATGAGGATGAGGCCCCTCAACAATGTGGTCTCATTGGTTTCATGCTCCAGTCAAAATGCACCTCTGCTTCCCTTCCACGGTTTACCATTCTATATATATATATGATGTAATTAAATATAAATTAAATTATATTTATTTCTTTCACTCAAATTTAAACTATAATTAATATATATTTAATCTATATTTTAATTACATCATAGATTGATATAATGCATATGATGTAATTAAATATATAGATTAAATTATATTTAGTTCTTTCACTCAATTTAAACTATAATTAATCTATATTTTAATTATATCATAGATTAAATATAATATATTTAATCTATGATGTAATTAAAGACATTATAAGTTAAATATTAATTACGTTATAGATTAATTATAGATTAAATTGATGTGAAAGAACAAAATAGAAAAAATAACAACTTACCTAGTGAAAATAAAATTAAAGAAGGATAGAATAAAGTAATGAATTGATAATAAAAAATACACATGCATACATATAAATTAAAATTATTTAAAAAATTTATTAAAAAAAGATCTATGAAAGTAAATGAAATAGTATAATAAATTGATAATATCTATACAAATAAAGGAAAGAGTTAAAAGAAAAAATAAAAAAGTTGTTATAGAATAATACTATTAATGTTGTTAATAGTATTAGTCTAAAGATTAAAGCAATACAATGGTAAGATAAACATATACTTATATATAATAATATTAACACACACAAAACAACAAAAATATCATAATATTAAATAATATTATTAATAAAGATATAGATTAATATTTTTAGCAAATTTATTAATAATATTGATCTATATATACATAAAGGAAAATGCAAAGAAAAATTTACAAATATATAAATAAAAGAAAAAATTCAAATAAAAAAAATTGATAAGTCAACCTACTTAATTTTAATATTTAATATATTTTGAATAATATTTAATTATAAATATAATTAAATAAAATATTTATTTTCGAAATAATATAAATTTAATTATTAAAATAAAGACATACATAATTATAAAAAACATATAAAATAGAAATAATTTAAATTATATGCATTGTTACTAATGTTTAAAAAGGAAACTTAAAAAGAAAACTTCAATTCAGAATTTCCCAAATTCTCCCGTCACAGTCTTCAATATTTTGGCCGTACTGCAGTTAAAAAAGAATTTGCGCATTCCAAAATGAGTAAAGCACCGTGGGCAGCCATGGATGATGCGTCGATGTAGGGTTGCTTGCTACAGACAATGACAAACAGTTATACCGCAGCCTAGGGGCGTACAACCATCGGATGACATGCACATGATTCTCCATGCCTTTTTGTAGGCTGCATAGCCAGTGCCCCACAGGATGCATCCTGATGGCTGGATAGCGAGTGCCGTTTTGCATTATGGAAGGGAAACTGTCCTTTTAAAGTCTTCCACCTTGAGCACTTGGTGAATAGCGTTGAAATTCCCTAGAAGTATCCTGAATATACGCTTGTATAAATGACACTTTCTCCTTATCCCTGCTTTGACTGAAAGACATTCAATATACTGTCTTTATCTTTCTTCCCTACCTTCGAACAGGGATTGTTACTACACCATTCATGCATTTTGGAAATCCCTATCAATCACATTCACGTGATCATCTCCTTCTTATTCAGTGTCCTTAGTCTGCACTTATTGTTGTGACTGAACTGTGCATGCAAAGGCTTGGTTTATGTTGTCTTTTTCCCTACTCTCTAGACGTTGAAAGCACTCTCATGCATTTAACATGTCCCACATTTACAACACTATTAGACGTAGGTACCCTGTCCTTCCCGCCTAGTATCCTTAGTCTGCACTTATTGTGGTGATTGAACTGTGCATGCAAAGGCATGCTGTCTTTTCACTACTCTCTATACCTTGAAGGCATTCACATCCATGTAACATGTCACACTTTTACAAGACTGTTATGCATAGATACCCTGTCCTTCCCACCTAGAGACACATCATTCCATGCTACTGCAAAGGCTAAAAAAAGAATCTCAGTACTGGCATTGATCCGACCTCGAAATACGAATCTGATCAAGACAGTGGTGGCCATGGTACACATGTAGCTTCTATTCTTGCGGGAGCTGTGGTGAATGTTCCCAGCGGGTTTGCCAACGGAACAGCGAGAGGAATGACCCCTCAAGCCAGATTGGCCATCTACAAAACGTGCTGGGAAAAGGGTTGCGTCGACGAGAACATAACTGCTGCTATAGATCAAGCAATTGCTGATGGTGTCGACATCATTTCAATCTCAATCGGTTCACCAGACCTGCCTTTTTACCAGAGCGCAAGAGCCATTGCAGCATTCGGGGCAATAAAAAAAGTTCTTTGTTTCTACCTCGGGAGGAAACAGAGGACCATTTTCATCTACTCTGAGTAATCCAGTGCCATGGATTACAACTGTAGGCGCTAGCAGCATCGACAGAGATTTCCCTGCTTTTGTATGACTAGGTAATGGAGAGACATACAGAAGCACCTCCACCTACAAAGGAGGAGATGGAAAATTGCATGGGCCCTTCCCTCTGGTGTATGCTTCCGCCACCAACAACTCATATATGTGTATGCTTTCTTTGATACTATTGTCCATACTATCTACTAATAGTGTTATCTAACTACCTTAAATTTCTACCAGCTATCTTGGATCAAAGCAACTTGGATTGGAGTCATAATACAGTCAATAAGGTTCATGGATCAGATCAAGAATTTGACATAAAATTCTTAATAGGATCCATTAGCCTTCGGTGATAACATTATAATTTTGATCCAAACCCCTTACTTTAGGGGTTTGATCTAAGATAATTAATAGGAAGCTAGAATATCATTAACTCAGTTTATTCAACCTTCAATATCCAATTTCCACCAACTACCTTGAATCTAAGAGACTTGGATCAGACTCATAAATCAAGTGGGTTTAGATCAAACCTCTAATGTTATCAATCAAGGATCATGAATCATATCAAAATTTTGCAATAGCTAACCAATGGTGATGTCATATAGTTGGTGAAAAATTCTTGATTTAATTAAAGTTTTTACATTTGATTTATAGCCTCTACCAAGTTTTATGTATTAGATTCTCTTAGTGAATATGAAGATCTCTCATTTGGTTCATAAGGAGAAGTGTCAAATTATTTATAAAATCTCATTTATCCTAGGAAAATATTGAAGAGGATTCAACTAAAGCTGGTTTGAACAAAGTGTCTTTAATCAAACCCTATCCCACAATTGTGGTTCAATCAAGGTGGTTTGATTGAACCTATCTTTGATCAAATCTAGGGATTTTGAAGCATGAGTCATTTGGGTTTAAAGTGAGACTCACTTATTTACTTTTACCCTTTAAGTTACTACAAATTCTTGTAAGAGAAATGTACAAAAATATACAAAGAAATATAGAGAATAATATTTTTATGTGTGTCTTTTGTTTTGATTAGATTAAAATCGGAAGGGCCAATACCCATTACAAAAAAACCATAGAGGCAGACCAAGAACTCACAAGCAATGAGAACCAAAAAAGCAAACAAAAACTACAACTTAAATAGTAACACCAGTAGTAATTTATAAACAAAAAGAAACCCACAAATCTAGAACTAGCACAAAACCATCAAACACTTATAGGTCTCCTAGTAAATTGAGACTAGTGATCACATTCCATTCTTGCTCTAGGAATTGGAGCTTCTTTTCAAAAGTCACATGCCCCTATTGAATGGCCTAGGTATCCATCATGATGTCACAAGCCGAGGTGTCCATCTTCTTGCTCTTCTTCTTCTTCATGAGACCATCATCCACACCATTGGCCAACCGCTTCCCTTAGCTCTTTCTTAACTCATCTTGAAAAACTTGAAGGGTGAGAGCAGCATTCTTCATAGTTTCTTTGCTATAGTCAGTGATAACCCTCAGGCACTGCATGGTCTTCTCTTGGTTCTGGTGGATGGCATCAATCTCAATCAAAAGATTCTTCTTTTCTTCCTCAGTACAAATGATGGCCCGAAGATCATCCAATTTTTTTCCCCACCTTTCCCACATCTCAAAGGACCTAGCCAAGGAGGTAATCATGTCCCAATGTGTCTTATTCTCCACCTCTCTAGGCCACAAGACCTGCTGATTCAAAACCTTTCCTTCCAAAATTTGAATTCTTTGTTTAGCCATGACCAATTGACCCAAGAGCCATTTCATAATATCCTTCTCACCATTAGTAGTCTCCAAAATTTCATTCAAATTTTTGCTTTAGGGGTCAGTAGGGAGGCAAATTGACCTAGGTTCAGTACTAGGTTCCTCCAAATTGACACACAGGTTGGGAGAATTTTGGGGGTTATGGTTAGAAATGAGAAGGGTGCTGGGAAGCTCTGAGTCACGGCATTGAGCTAAGAAGTGAACAACAGAGCTAGTTAGGGTTAGATTCCATGAATCATCATCATCATTAGAGTTATCAAAATCTTTTGTCAAGGGGGTATTATCATTAATAGAGGCTTTGCCCTGAGCTCGGGTGCTATGACGAGTGATAGGAGGAGTTTCATCGATAGTGACAGAGGGGATAGTGACAAAGGGGCTAGGGTTCCCAGGGGGTTGGTGGGGTCAGTGATAAGCAAGGTGTTCTTGTGCACAGTAGTAGGGGATATGTGTTTCTTTTGTTAACTTTTCTCTTTTCTATACTATAAAATGTGTAAAAAAATTACTTATATACATATTATGTTTTATAGATAAATTGAAGATTTATTAATCCATTATTCTTAAAAATATTAAGCAAATACATACAAGGAACTAGAAATTCCAAATATTACGATTTAGTTAGAGAAACATGACTACCGCCTAGCTAAACAAAAATCTTAATATAAATAGAATCAAACACAATTAAGTAGGAGCTACCCCCAATAAATGGAAAAGACAAATCCAAATGAATTGAAAAAATTGTCCCAAACAAAGAGTGTGAACATCGAAAATAGTCAATAGATAAACATAATGTGAGATCATCAATAGAGATTAAAGGGACTTTCTAATGCCAAGTCATACCTTGAAGGCATTTTAACCCCTAGATCTATAAAAGACAACTTCTTTTTTTTCAAATTAAACAAATTAATTAAACAAATTTTGAAGAGCTTTAAGTAAGATGAATAGACTAAACACTTATGAGCACCATTCTATAAGATACCACACATCCCATCAATATATTGTATCAAATCTTTTTGGAACATGTTGAGATTTGCTTCCGCCTCAGATATATGTGAACTATAAATCTCACTATAATACCAGCATATCATACGCTTTTTCGTGGGTATATTCATTTATATCCAAAATTCCATCCCCCTTTGACAAAATTCCATTCTCTTTTTTGAATCTAGAGTCGTAGTTCCTAACTTGTCAATGATTTCATCCATGATTAATCCTCTAGTTTGAAGAATATCGGTTGCCCAAGCCATCCACCCCCAAAATCCCCTTTAAAATATTTAGAGTAGCAATGTCAAAGATGATAAAAAGCTCTTCTGAAGTAGTGATCAGACACAATCCTACCATAAGACAAGCCACAAAAGGGAAGACCACAATCCATTCTAGTAAAGAAAAAAATCATTTGAAAGGAGCCAACTGGCAGAAACTACACCAAAACACAATAGAGAGCAGGCTGCATAAAATGACAAATTACCACTTCATTACGAGCTTATCCCTAATTGAAGAAACTGCTAGCAAGAAACAATCCATGCAACATGTGAGCTTAGTGTACATAAAGCCTAAAATGATGCATAGAAACAATCAATCCATGCAACATGTGAGCTTAGTGTGCATAAAGCCTAAAATGATGTATAGAAACAATCAAGCTTTAAATAGCTTAAAAATAGCTTCAATCAATAATTTGCATAAAATGACAAATTACCACTTCATTGCAAGCTTATCCCTAATTGATGAAACTGCTAGCAAGAAACAATCCATGCAACATGTGAGCGTAGCGTGCATAAAGCCTAAAATGATCTATAGAAACAATCAAGCTTCAAATAGCTTAAAAATAGCTTCAATCAATAATTGGTTAAAAATATACAGACGAGCAAAAAGTAGGAGCACAAACTTTTTCATGAAGATTCAAATCCTCTTGAGAAGAGCCCATAAGTTCTCCCATTAATACAAGTGGTTCTTGACTGTATTACAGAGAAGACAGCCAAACAATCTACCAACCACAGTTACATCAAAAACTATTTCCTCAAATTTCTTATTCACAAAACAAAGCTCTACAAAAAGGATAGTTGTGCTTTGACCCCTTCGAAACACCCTTAAACAATCTACAAATAACTAACTGAAAATCCCCTTCTACAATCGACTTCTTACACTGTACAGAAGCAGTAGTCAAATACAAATAACCAGTTAAAAGGAACAGTCTATGGAAGCAAAGGTGATGCCAAATTTGTTTTGGAAAGGAGGGTCTCCTGAGTTGCTTGATTTCCCAGAGTGTCGTATAGAGGCTGATCTTTGGTTTCGGGAAGGTCCAACACAAACAAACCGCTTATAATTATTGCAATTCCAAATAGACCGAAGGAAAGAGCTGCGTTGCTGTGGCTGATCACAACAATTACTGGACTCACAATTGCCCCTACACAGATGGCCTGTCTTAGCATTGACATAGCTGAGTTGCGAACACTAGATGGAAACAATTCCAAGCAATAAATCAGCATCACGTCGAACGCTGTAACTGCACTAAAAAACGCTCCTAATTCAGCAACTATCTGTGCCCAAGTCTTTCTTCTGGATGTTTTTCTGTTTGCAGTTGAATCGGGAATATCTGATATACCCATTGAATAAAACACGCACAGAAAGCAGAACATACCACTCATTAGTGTTAACAGGAGAATTGCTCTTCTACGCCCAGACTTAGCTACAAGAACAGTAGAGAAAATGGCCGCTGGAATCTCAGAAAGAGCGTTAAATGTGACACTCAAATATAAATCGAAGCCCAAACTTGCGACTCCAAAGGGCATTCCATAGTAGATGAGTCCCATGCCAGAGCCCACCGCCATTGTTAGCATGAGCCTTCTGCGAGCCCATTTAGTAGTCCACAACAGTGATAAAGCAGACTCTGCTCGGCTCTCTGTAGTGCAATCTTCTATCTCTACATGTTCTGGCAATACTCTTTCGTTCATTTCTGCCATTTTTCTTAAACATTTTAGGGCTTCGCTGGAATTTCCCCTCAGAAATAGCCACCTTGGGGACTCCCAAACAAAAAGGAGCAGCAGCAAAGAATAGACCAGAGGAGGTATGGAGATGTAAATGTAGGTGCTTCTCCAGGAAAAAGAATTTCTGGTGAGGTAGGCGAGGGCTGGAAGTGAAAGGAATCCCAAGGTGACGAACAGAAAAACAAGAAAACCAATGAGACTTCTCCATTTGCGACCAACCAGCTCAGTAGAGAGAACCAGACAATTAGTTCCCATGGAGGATCTACAGAAGCCGGTGAGAGCTCGGAGTAGAGAGTAGATCCAAATGTTTGGCGAAACAGAGGTTAAAAAGCCCATCAATGAAAGTACCACAGTGGAAAGCACCACAGCTCGTTTACGACCCAGCCAAGAATCTGCCAACGGTCCCACTATTATACAACCTGCACAAATCTCCTTGTATTATATTTTCAATAAGCTTTTACTCTTAAAAAGATTCTATTTTGTTAGACTCTTATCATAACCTTCTTAGAGAAGATCACACTCTGAGAAATAATTTAAAAACTCACCTAATAACGATCCCGTAAAGAAAAACAGAGAAGGAAAGCCTGCTTGGATGGTGTTGGCGCAAACAAGGTTCCACTGTGAGATGACAGAGACCTCTTTCCCTCTCTCCCACTCCCACAGTGTTGGGTTCATCTCACATATTGATGACTGTGCAGTGCATATTTCTGTTTCAGCTATTTGACTTCCATTAGTGCAGCGCCATGAAGGTTGGGCATCAGTAAAAATGGTGACAAACGTGTGCTGAGCATCGAATGCCCAAGCCAAGGCAACAATTATCACTTGGAACAACTGAGCTCGACCTAAACCCCCAACATATGTTTCTATTATTTCATCAATAGAAAACATGTTTTTCTCAACTTGTTGCACTTGGGTTGGCTCATCACTACCACTATGCTGCTGCTCTTCCCAGGTTGATGAATCCATTGCAGGCTATCAATGAAACCCAAAAGCCTCTAAATTTACGAAATAAGACTGGTAAAGACAAAGGTGTTTGCAAGTTGGTTAGTGATTGTTTTACGCATAATGCCATATAAGAAAAGACATAAAATATTAAAAAGTAAAAATCTGGGCAGTGAATAGTAGGGAGGGACCTATAATATGGTGAAGATCAAAAGTAGGGATAGAAGTAGTCTTCAGTGGGTCCCACAGTGAAGCACCTTAAGGGCATGGTCTTATGGAGGGGGCTTCCTAAAAATTCAGAGTAGAATCTATTCAAATTTTTAGCAGAATATTTTGAAGCTGGTGGTCCCATGAATATTTTGAAGCTTCAAAATTTAAGGAGAATGGTGGTGGAATGGAATGCTGTGAATAAAAAATTAATAAATAAACATCATTTCCTTCCAAATTTGTGACAAGTGGCAGGAAAGTACTCTTAAGCAAGTGGGGCAATTTCTAGCCCCACCCTCATCTCACCAGCTGAAACTTTCAGCCCCCTGCTTGTTTGGGCTGAAAACGATTCCAATTAATCTTGGAGGAGAATTTTTTTTTCCAATGAGACCCCCTGCTTCTTTGACAATAGGAGCCCAAGCCCCGTCATGGGACCATTCAGCAATATTCAATTGCAAAACACTTTTTAACCATAAAGTACCTAATCTGACAAATCATGTGATGCCACATCAGTGAAACATATTGAGATGACTTAGTGTCCTACTATTGGATTGTATGTGGTTTTTGAGTTTTTTGGATACCTCAACAAAAACATGCTGATGTGGCATCATATTTGATGATGTGACCATAAAAATAATTTTTTTAAAGGGTGACTAGCCAAATAAACTGCTTACAAAATTTAGACTGATTTGAAATTATATAATATGAAATTAAAAAAAAACCTAGAATTAGATGCCCAACTATAAACCCCTTAGATTTTAGTGAACGACATAAAGGAACATCAAACTCCTTTGAAAGCTTATCCTTTCCACGTCTCCCTTGTTTTGACATTTGAATTCAATCTTCATTATTAGTATGCACTATGTACTAGTGTTGTCTGTCCATTTCATTCATTATGGACTGTCCACTTTATACATTACTCCTCTTTTCTCAATCACTTTAATCATTTTTTTTGGGTGGGTTTAACAAAAAAGCCGAATCCATAAATAAAACAATTTTGGCCGAGTAATTACTAACTTTCTGTCATGTTTCACAGTTTTTGTAAAAGATTCAAAGCACAATTGAATATCAGTTTGTTTTTTAATCCTTCTCACGAATAGAAAGTTTGTTTGTTTTTAATCCGTCTGTGGTGCGCATTGGCATGGAGTTATCAATCCTAAATAACTGAATCGAATCTTGAGAAGCGCACTGTAGAGATATCAGATTGAGGGAGAAGACCCACTTGGCAGAGAGTCATGGTGAGCTAGCCAAACATATACCTAGCTATCTGCTGCGTACAGACTGCAGGCAAATGTAATCATTATTTCCGCCGTCACAATTGTCACTGTCTTTCTATTAAATCCCGGTTCACAAATACCAGGGGTTACTGTTCTATAACATTAAAAATCAGTCTTCTATTCTATCGTAGAATTAAAAAGACTAGTCTTCTATTCTATCCTTCTTGTAGACATTAAAAATCTTCTATTCTATTCTATCGTTCTCAAAACTGCGGATTTTCTTTCAACACCTCAAACTGAAAGGCTTTTACGCGGCCGTATTAGAGGGCTCTACTGATCACATTAGCATAGCCTGTGAATCTTTTAACGGCGGCAGCCTGACAGCCCACAGTCCAGTTGAATCGTGGATCGTTTCAAATGTGTGGAATAAAAGAAAAACCATGGTGTCTGTTTCAAATCTCTCTCCCCTGCACACTGTACTACCCTGCAATTGCTGCAACAGTGTGTTAATGGTCATGTGAAAAAGGATTCTACTTTCTGCAAAAAGAATGCAGGCTAGCGACTACTTTACAGAGTAGACATGTAGTGTTGTTTGTCAGATTTGCATAGATGCGTGAGATCGTGAACACTATGCCTTGAGGATTCGCCATGCTGCTCGGAACTACGAGGGGGAAAATTCCGATTCTTCGGCTGGGTTTGATGTAACTCAAACATTCTTTCTTGGTTTCAGTTGGGTTCTGGTTCCGTTTGGTTGGAAGGACTGAGAATTGACCTGCTCAATATGTTATTTAGCGAATTGATTTGTTTGTCTTTGCACATTGTATTTTGTGTTGTACTATCCATTCGTTCATCTTCATCTTCAATTCTAATAAATTTTCTTCAAATTTGGCTCCAGTTTTGGTTTTATGATTGGAATTTGGAAGCCAATTGTAGATTCATATTTATCTTTGAATAGCTGAGAAAAGCTGCACAGAATTTTAGCCCACGGTCAACAAAGGCATTTTAGTACGTACTGTCTCCTACGCAAGTTTTAGATGGAAATGATAACACTCTAAAAGTAGTATCATATACGTTGAAGCAAGGACTGGTAGAATTCTTAAATGGGTTATTGAATATATCTGCAATTTTGATTTACAGTCTGTTTGGTGATTGGAAATCTAACGTCTAAGTTGGTAGATACAATATTATGATATTGCTATCAGTATTCAATTGTATAGTTTCAAGTCAAACTCATTGATCCATGTTTCATTAGTAGTGGTTCACAAGAACCCATCTCTCATGATAATGAACATACATATTTCTTGCATATATTTGCAACTAGCTTTCCGAACAGTCTGGTTACTAAAAACATAATTTAAAGTTGACACATACATGGCTTGTTCAGCTATCTTCTTGTAATCTATGATGGTAGTAGGGGGAGAAGTATTGATGTCTAGTGGTAATATTTAGAAGAGAAGTATTGAATGGTCAAATGAAAAAATATTTAGAGCTTCCTTTATTTTTAAGATATAAAGATCCTAATTATAAAACAAATAAAATGTGTAATAAAAAAGTAATTAAAAAAACAAGAAACCAAACTTGTTAAATATTTAGTAAAGAAATAGTTTAAAATAAAGTAATACATCCAACATCATTTTTAAAAAATGTGTAGTATATAAAATAAAATAAAAGCGAAATAAAGTAATTTTTAAGTGAATAAAAAAATAGATCTATGTTTTTTTTAATCTTAAATATATCTTTTAAAAATGTAGAGAAATATAATTTTCACAAGTTTAGCAATCCTAAATAACAAATTCAATATAGGCATTTCTAGAGATAGATCCCTTCACCATCTCTTAGATAGATATATTTGATATATCTATATTAGTGAGTAAAAACACTAAAAAGTGTTATCCAATAGACAATAAGCATAAATATTTATACTTTTAATGTCTATTTATGTAATGAAAACTACCCAACATTCAACTTTGAGATTAATTTTTAAATTTTATCAAAATTATTAAAAGTAAGAAATACGAATAACATTTTGAATTTAATGATTAAAGTTAAGCATGTTATAGAAATTGATTCTTTAACATGAAGTGTAAGTTTTTCAATAAAAGTCTTAAAATAATTTATTAAGAGGTTAATATTTATAATGAAAAAAAGATAATTGATGGATACCACACTTATTAATACTAATTTTAATTTTATTGATGAATGTCATATCTCTCTTGTTTTTTTTATTACTCTTTAATTTTAACCTTTTTCTTTTACAAGGTTAATATGGGTGAACCCGCAATAGTGAGTCTCACTTGTGAAACATCACCTTTTTGAACTAGGTTCGAGGTGAAAAGTTAAAAACATCTTCATTTAGACATATATCAAAAATTGCTTTCTTTTGAAGATGGACCTTCATTGGAAGGTTTAAAATGTAAGAAAACCTTTGAATGAAGGTAATTTCCAAAATAGGAATGTCTTTTTTCCATTTTTGAAAATTACCTTCATTTGAAAGTTTTTTTTTTTCAAAAAATAAAAATAAAATTATTTTATGCAAATGGAATATCGTTGAATGAAGATCCTTAAATACCATTGGACAAAGGCCTTAAAAATAACCTTTCCACTTTATGCCTCAAATTTTTCTCAAAATTTTATGTTTTGAACCTTGGGTTTGACCAAAAAGTGGAATGGATATGAAAAGATAATTTACAAGGTCGTAGCACTAAAATTTCTAATGAGTATAATGTTGAATATATTTAATTTGATTATTATATTTATTTTCTAATTTCTAGAATTCTAATGAGTATAATATTGAACATATTTAATTTGATTATTGTAGACACTTAAGAATGTCTCAATGGATCACATTGGCTAAATAACATCATCTCTTCAATTTCATCCTAATTCCTCTATTTTAATTGAATAATGTCAATTATTTGATTAAATTCAACCTAAATCTCCTATTAATTGAATAACTCACATTACTTGATTAATTCATCATGTTAACATTAATACTCATATTTGATTAAGTAATCTCTAAATTATTTAATTAAATTCATTCTCTATTAACTCTTTTCTTAAATAATCCTAATTATTTAATTAAATATTCAAATCCTCTTTTCATTAAATAAATCAATAATTTAATGAATATCCTCACATCCCTCATCGTGCACATTAAAATTTAGTTTTAATTACGAAACTTGCTAATTTCCTCTCCCATCCACTTGCATAAGGAATATTCCAAAGGAATATTCTCCTATTTGGCTCCAAAAAGGAATGATTCTCTTCAAACAAACTTTCAAAGTTGTTACAAAGTGTGTTTGTTGAAATCATTTTCAACCCTTGATCTTTTCTTGATCCATGTGATCTTTCATTCTCATGCATTGATGAGAATCTTTGATCCATGTGCTCACCCTTCATCCATGATTGACCATTGATTAACCTTTTTTTATCTAACCCTTCATTTCTTATTTTCTCTCATATAAATAGATCACTATTTGGAGACAAAGGGATCCATCTTTTAACATCAAACTTATGTTGTTAAAATCACTCACACTCACACCCATATTTAGCATTCACTTAGCATCTTTTCAGTTTAAATTACTTGCATAATAGCTTAGCTTCCATTAATGACTTCCACGATAACATAATGTATCTATTTAGCTTATTCGATAATTAGGGTTTAAATCTTTTTAGTTTAAAACTTGTCTAGATTAGGCTTGCATATACCCATAATAGTTGAAATAGCTTGCATCATGTTCATTTAGCTTTTAATCATGTTTCATCACACAATTCTTATCATTTTCATCAATTTTCTTCAATAAGACTAGTTGTAATAGACTCATTTATCCGCGGGATTGGGAAAGGGTTGTCGTTCCACATCAATGCGACACCACTCCCCCAATAGGATAAGTTTAAATGGATTAGAGTAGGAATTTTAAAAGATTTCATAGTTTAGCATGTTAGTTTTGATAAATGCTTCTAAAGTTTAGTTTATTTTGAATGATCTCTATTGAAATTGACATTTAGTGACAAAAGTATGCTTCGTATCCTCATGGATCAAGTGTAGTTGGCCCATACTAATCTGTGGGTCACATTTTGGCACTAGAAAGAGGTCTCAAACTAACTAATATGACAATTTTCTTGTCAAATCTTCATTTTCTTGTGTTTTTAAATACAATGATGCTATTGATTTTAGTGACACTATTGATTTTTCAATATAGTGACACACATCCAATACAGTGACGCTATTGATTTTTCAATACAGTGACACTATTGATTTTAGTGACGCTATTGATTTTTCAATATAGCAACACACATCCCATACAACAACGCACTTGAATTTTCATTTTAGTAATGCATAATTAAAATAGAAACACATAATTAATTTCGTCATTGCATTTTAATTTAGTGATGCTATTGATATTTTTAAATAAAAAATGAATTTTAATATACCAATGCAATTGATTTAGCGGCACATTTGATGTCACTATTTTCTATAGATAAGCGCTATTGATTTTTCAATATAGCGATGTACTTGCTATATGGCAATGCTATTGATTGATTTCAACAATTCTTAATTGATTTCAACCTCATGAATTACTGGTAAATAGGAAAAAAATGGTTTTTGACATGTTTTTGAATTGTTTTGCTTTATCTGACTTCTAACATGTCTTTAAATTTTTGTTCTACTTTTTAGGCTAACTGGGTTTTGTAGGTTAGATGATAAAAGTTGAACTAAAGAAGCATTCTTATATTTAAATCTTATAATTGTAACAAGTGTTTTGACACTTTTGGGACAATTATAACCCATTCATCATGCTTTTCTTTTTATGCTTTAGGACCACACTAGCTTTCAATTGGGTTTTAAAATGAATGTTCAAATCGGTTAAAATTAAAACCTCAAATAATTTTACTTTGGGTTTAAAATTGAACAATACAACTTAACATTTCATTTGGTGCTTAAAATGAACTTACCTTTGCTTTGAAGATTAACATTAACAAGTGTTTGCTATGTTTTGTGATTTACATTTGTGTCATTGAATGTGTATGCTCTTCTCTTGTGCCACTCGGCAATATTGGGAATCAAAAGCATTCCTTTGACATTTTGTATAATCACCCACATATTTCAATTTGGATTAAAATGAACTCCATGCTAGTGAGAGGAAAATACATTGTGAATGCTCTCTCCTTATAATATCTGACTTCGAGATCGAACAACAAACGTACTTCCTTGCTTTTGTTTATCTTTAGAGGGATTGCCTCCCCACTTTGAAAGGGGGGAAAAACCCAAGTAAAAACAAGCTAAATCCAAGCTCTTTCAAGCCACTATATAAATAATGTGTTTGTGATGAAAGTCATGAGCAATAGGTGCAGATGTGCCATACCGACAAGTTTCACCCTTAGTATCCATGTGATACATTAAAATATCTTCTTAGGAAGAGAATGGAAGGCCTCTTGATTGAAATAATCTTGAGCTAATCTTGTCGTGTGTATGACCACCTTGTATGAAATCCTTTACTAAGAACCAATTCTTTAGAAGCTAAAAACCTTTATGCTTGTTGGTGCAGGAACAATTGTTTTGAAGCCACCCCACATTTTACTATTCATTTTTGAAACAAGAAAATCCTTAGGATCTTTGGATCTTCGGGATTTGAGATTTGGTGGTCCCAAGAAGTGTGTGTTGTGGAGGGGAGCTAGTGTTTCCAAATCTCCATCTATTTGCATTGTCTTAGTGTTTGGAGAAATCCAAGTGGGGATTCAACAAGTAGTATCTTCTGAACCAAAGGTGGTAAATGCTTGTGAGTTAGTTTAATGCTTTACATGGTTCCAAAATAGTGCAAACAAACATTCATGCCAATCTTCGTCAAAATTTCAAACAAGTAGTATCTTCTGAACCAAAGGTGGTAAATGCTTGTGAGTTAGTTTAATGCTTTACATGGTTCCAAAATAGTGCAAACAAACATTCATGCCAATCTTCGTCAAAATTTCAAACCCTTTGATCTAAGTATGGATTCCATTTGAAATAGCCTTGATATTAATGTTTGTCCTAAGTATTTCTATCCTTAGAGATTTCTAAATATCTTGAATTACATCTCAATCCATATTTTCTAGAGTCAACATAAGCAATTATGGCTTCAACCTCATGATTTTCACAAAATGGACCTTGTGAAATTGATGATGTTTTTGACATAGACATTTAGTTTGAAACTTAATCAAGACAAGTGTTTGTGGTAAAAAGAAACTCACTTAAGCAAGATAAATTGACAAATTGAACCCCACATGACCATTTGGTGCCTGATCGCTCTGGTGGAATAACCAAACCTTACGCCCACTATCACACAAGGAAAAAATTGCAAAACATTAAGTCTAGATTCCAATGTCAAAATCATTGGGCCCTATTTCCAAAATCATTTGAGCTCTATTTTACCAAAAACATTGATTCCTTATGGTTTGATCACTTTAGAGGTATAACATGTTTCTCACTACCTTGGTCTTGGAAAACAAAGGTTCACTCTAGGTCAAAATTGGGTCAAACACTTCATTCACCCATTCATCAAAATCCAAATTTCACTTCACCAAACTTTGTAAAATTTTCAAACACACCAACACTTTTTTACTTACACATTTATCAAACCAACCCCTAACTTAGCTACTTTTGTATGTGAAATGAATCATTTTGCATGCATTTGGTTGAGTTAGCTATCATCTTTGGACTAGTTTATCTTGAAAGTCACGATTCTACCTTAAAGATTTCCAAGTTCATAAATATCTTTTATCCAAACATTAAAACATCAAACTCTTAAGTCAAATGTGTTGTCCCAAAAAATTTGCAAAAATCACTCCCTACATCATCTATCTCTTCATCTCCCATTATCATCATTGCTCCAAAAAGAATTAAAGAACGTTCATTTTACCTAGATTTGAGTCAATTGGAGAGTTTAAACATTACAAATCTCAACACACCTCTCCCATTGCTGACCCACAATCTATGGTTACATCAAGATCACAACATAGGAGAATCATGGAAGAAACTGAAGTCTCATCCCTCACAAGTGATCCAAAATCACAAGAATTCGATCCAAGGAGTTATTCTACCCCCTCACAACAACCCCAAGATCTATTGGGACCATACGAGGTATAAGATGTCACAAACAACCCATTTAAGCTTACTAAAGAGGAAATCCTTGAGCATAAAAACAAATAAAGTCTTAGAGAAAGTGGCTTCAATTCCCCCATCTTTTGTCACACAAACCTTGGTACCAGGCTTCACTCCATCTATGATTCAAACAACTCCATCCCTTGTGCTAAGTCAACCCTTAATGTCTAGTCTTACAATTAGGTTAGGAACCAACCTTGGTCTCACTTCATGTCTAGGAATAAACACAACTATGGGTATTCACAACATGACCATTCCATTAACCACCAACCTTCCCTAAAACACAAGTTGGATGCCAACATTTAGAAAATCACTTACATTCCATGATGCCACAACAACATCGACATTTCAAGCGCAACCATCTTCATCCATCACCACAAATACCCCAAGTGTGCCTAATGTTACATAAGGTAATGTGGACCAAGTGCCTCAAGTAGGAAAAAAAGGGAAAGTTAACACTCTCATGCAAAGTTAACCCTTGACAAGTGGTTCCAACAACCTCATTAACACATCAAAATGAGTGGTTACCCAAGCTACCCAAGTTAATCCACCATCCACATCAAACCAATCTATCATCGACCCAAATCAAAACAACACCTTGGTTATGAATCCCATCAACCAAGGTAATACCTTGATCCCACTTCAAATACAACAAGGGAACCCCCTACCCTTCGTTCAAGGGAACCCTTTCAATCAGTTACATGGTCGTAATGTTTCATTACATCACAATAGGTCAAATGACACCAACACAATATTTTCCCTTGGTTCCCCACATCATGAAAAATAAAATGGCACCTTGATCTTACATTCCTCTATCTAAATCCACTATCTTGCAAGGGCTATTAAACCAAGTGAACCCCCAACCTCTCATCAATAATCTGCAACCCGCACAAAACATCAACACCCAAAACCCACCGTAGATGTCCCAATCACTAATTGATCCTACATTGTAAGAACATGCCTTAGCTTTACAAAAAGTACAATAGGCTTACTAGTAAGTAGTCCAACAAAAACAACAAGTAGCCTTAGTATCACAACAACAACAATAAGCACAACAAGCAGGACAAGTAGCACAACAGTATCAAGAAACCTTAGCAACACAACAACAAAAACAAGCCCAACAAGCAACCTTAGTCATGCAACAAAAAGATCAACAAAAATAATCCCAATAGCAAGCCTTACTCACCCAAAAATATGCCCAAAAACAATAAGTGCTCGCACAACAACAAGAAGGTCTATACTACAATCCCCAGTAGAACATCATCAATCCCAATACATTAGGATCATATACACCTCTACCACTATCACCTTCGCAGTATCCCACACCATCATACTCACCATACAACACCTCATCATATCAAAGTCCCATGTACAACCCATCCTCCATCCCACAATCCGCAACATATGATCCTCCACCAAGCCCATAAGACAATATGGCATCACAACTCAAGGTGTTAACACAAGAAATGTAGGATATAAGAATGTGTAATACAAGAAATCCCCATGCACAAAAAAACTTATGTCCTTATCCATTTGATAGAAACATCGAAATGGTACCTTTCCCTCTTGGATTTGAGATCCCAAAATTTGATAAATACAAAGGGAGGGGAAATCCTATGGAACACATCAAGGAATTCAATGTCATGTGTATGGAGGTCAACTACAATGAGTCCTATTTGATGCGCCCCTTTCTATGAAGTTTAACAGGTTCTACCATGGATTGGTTTTCACAGTTACTTCCAGGCATCAAAACCTTCCAAGAAATTATCGATAAATTCATCAACCACTTTTCCTTCAATCTTGACATGGACATGATCCTTTAAGAGTTGTACACTCTCAAACAAAACGAAGGAGAGGCTTTTGCCAATTTCTTACAACGGTGGAGGAAAAGAGCTAGTAAAAGCAAGTTGCCCCTTCTCGACGAACAACAAGTGGGGATTATCATAGCAAATCTTGATCCCAATTTATCCTTCCACTTGAAGATGCAATGCATTATCATTTATGATGATCTTTCCCCTAGTTCCCTTAACATCGAGAGAGCCCTAATTTCACAGGGGAACACACAAGTGTATAAAGACAACCACCCATCCACTAGTTTTAAGGACAAGCCTTGCTATTGGGCCAAGAAAAAAAATGTTACTAACTATGATGGTGTTGTTGATGCAAAGGTGGTCTTAACTGCTCCTAGGCAAGCAAACACCCAAACCATAAATGTACAACAACCATACACATCATCATTAAACAATCAAACAATGATTAATGCTACAAACACTCTACATGGACCACAAAGAAAAAATAATGAGCTCCTAAGCAATAATTCACTACCTTAGGGAAACCTATGGAGGATGTGTTGAAGTAGTTGATATAGTCTAACCTTATCACACTCCTAGATTTCTCAAACTATCAAGAGCCACAAGACAAACCTCATAGCTGCTATAGAGACAATCATTTTTTTGAATTTCATTGATACAAAGTTCATAACACAAAAGAAAATTACACTCAAACATCTAATAGAAGATATTATTGAACAAGGATACATTGATGTCGATCAAAAATTTGGGAATGAAAATTTGAAAATTTACACAAACCCTATGCTTGATCATACAAAAGTAAAAAATTCAGGAAATGCATCAACCTCAAAAAATGTAAACCATACACGTGATACCATAATGGGACATATTTATTCATCACAACATGAGGAATCAAACAAAAATCAAGATACTATTTTAAAACAAATTCCAAATCCATCAATATTGTTTAGCAGTATTTTATACCATAATGACATCAAGTGGATATTAGATTGTGATATCTCTCCTACATATGACTCAATGATTGGACATGTTGAAGAAGTTCCAAATGAGCCAAAAAAATCCTTTGTTACACCCATACCTATTGACTATTGTGAAGAGTCTTTTACTGATGATCTATCATCCACCCGAGGATTAGGTCAAGAGGAGGATCTTGAGGATAATGAAAGTTACTCCAAATCAAGTCAAGATCAAGAACCCCTATCCTTAGAATTTCACCAAGACCTAAGGGACATCTTACAAACCATTTTAAACTCCAAATATGTCCCCAATATCACCCCTAATATGTTTCTTTCTAATAGACATATAGACATTCTTCATCCAAAACAAGAGTCTCCCTCTCTTGGTACTCCTACACAAGAGCAAGCAATGGTCAAGATTCTCGATTCTTATAGTTTGTAGACATAAAAAAAGTTCTGATTAATACTATGCATCTGATTCTGATCAACCAACACTGTTTCTACCTAAATCACTTCAAATTGACCAATTAATTGAATAATCAACATTATTTCATTAAAATCAACAAATGTAGCTATTAATCAAATAATTAAATTTGTTGGATTAATTCACCCTTCTTCTAACTAATTATTCATCATATTTAATTAAATCAAATCATTTATTTAAATCATCTCTTAATCCTCTTATTTGATTAAAATCCAATCAAATCAAATGTCACATCTCCTAATCCTCTCCAATTAATTAATTCTAGACTAATTAATCCTAAATCAACTTTTTAATCATCATTATCAATTCCTCCAGCTTTTAAATCCTCAAGAGTTAAATCAACCCATGGTCAACTAACCAAGTTACACATGGAAATAATTTCAATTAATTATTTAATTCATCTATTTTCCCTCACCAAGGCATATTCCAAGGAATATTCGTCTCAACAACCTCATTCAATTTCCCTCCAAAGGTTTTCAAAAACCTATCACATCCTCTTACATCTGCAATAAATTCTCTTACAACCTTTCAAATCCTCTTACATCCTTTCAAATTTCATTCAATTCTTCTTACACCAATTTCAAATTCTCAACCAACAACATTTACTTCTCTTCCATCCTCCTCCACTCACACATTTCTCAAAATGTTCTCCAACTTCCTCCAATAGAATTATGACACTTGGCACATTCTCATTGGCTCTCAATTTATACCACATTCACCAATTTCCTCCATTCTTCAACCCTTGGCTTCTATAAATAGAGGCATCCTTCTCATAATAGGGATCCACAACCTCATGCATTTCCATTATAGTGATTTGGGTTCATAGTTTTTCATCATTTTTAAGCATTGTAGCTAGATTATAGTCAATTTCACTCTTGGATCATCAACAAATCATCAAGATTATCAAAGGGATTGGGAAAGGGCTTCTTTCCACATAAAATGAGCACCACTCCCCCTATGGGATGAAATTTTAGCTAGTTCAATTTGATTTACATGTTATGTTTCATTAGTTTCTTGTTATTTTCATGTTTTCTCTTGAATTTGGCTAAAGAATCTCATAGGGAACACTAGATTGATCTTTCTAACATGTTTGACTCTTATTTGATGATCTCTTGTTAGCTTGTGCAAGTTTTTTGTTCACATTTTGGTATTAGAAGGAGGGATTGAACCTCTTAACATGTCAAATTTCACTTGATTTCCCCTTTTTTTGTGGGTACAGGAACACAATGCTGCCTTTCTGCAAATGCGATGCCATAGAGCACTACTTTTGTTATACAATGCCACATTCACCATGCCACACCACATATGTATGCCTCTATCACACCACTTTTTATTTAACACCACATATACACTTTTTGTCTTCTGTCTTACATTCTTTCCACAGAGCACCGCATTTGTTATAGTGTCTCATTCACGTTCTCTATTTTTGTAGAGCACCACATCTATTTTTTAGCACTGCATTTGAAATTTCCAGAGTGCCACATTTTCAATCCAATGTCATATATGTATAAAGTAGGGGAGGATCGAAATTTGAAGACTTAAAAGCATTTTTCAATGCTCTTTGTAATAATCTAGGATTTCAATTTTTGCAATTCATTTCCTAGGACCAACTAGATTCAATTTGGACTTAAAATTAACCCACAACTCAAGCTTTGTCAAGTTGGTTAAAATTGAACCTTAGATACTTACTAAAATTTTGAGTTTGGATTAAAATTGAACAATCAACTTGTACACTCAAATTTGGTGCTATAAAAAGAACTCATTTATTGCCTTTTAGGACAAAAGAATTCGAGTTTGTTTTGTTTTGTAATATTCTTTAGAAACTCTTGTCATTCGAATGTGTATGCACTTCTCTCATGCTTCATGATGATCTTGAGAATAAAAATCATTTTAGTGGCATTAGGTTGTCTAAAATATTTCCTTCACATTTCAAATTTGGGGCTTTTAAAATTGAACAAATCATTGCTAGTGTGAGAAAATGCAGTGTGTGTTCTCTCTTTGTTCATGCGAACAAATATGATTGAACTATAGATGTACTTACTCGCTATTTTTTTCCTTTAGAGGGCCTGACTTGGTGGGAAAAGGTACTATCCCCAAGGGAATGACCCAAGCGGTAACGAGCATAAGCCAAGCCCTTCCAAACCACTATATAAATTCGTGGTTACGATGAAAATCGTAAACAATGGGAAGCAATGTATGATAACTCTCCCCCATTATGTTTATGATGTGTAAATATCTTGTTCTATGGGTTAGGAGATCTCTCACAAGGATTTTATGATTGCACCCCCTAAGCTGGATGCCCTTATTGTGAACCTTTGTGTAGAAGCCAAAAATCCCTAATATTTGTTGGTGTTAGGAGGTCAGACCTCTAAAGCCGCCCCACATACTTGTGGATATTTGTAGAGATGAAGATTTTTTCATGGGAGATTCATGAGAACTCAAAGCTTTTTTGAACCATAGAAGTGAGTGTTGTTGAGGGGAGCTAGTGTGGTAAAGCTTCTAATCATCTGCTCTGAATAAGCGCAACTAGAGAAATCCAAGTGGGAATTCAACAAATATTTTCTTTTTTATCCTAGGGTTGTGCAATATTTGAGTCAGTTAAACACATTTCTTGGATCCAAAATCTTGAAAGAAAATAGTCAAAAAATTCATCAAATTTCAAACCCTTTAGAAAGAGAAAATACCTTTGAAAAGTCCAAGTATTACTCCTTGTCCCTAAGGATTACATCCTTATAGGCTTCCAAATATTTGGGCCTATATCTCAATTTTCTCTCCCTCAAGTCAACATTAGGGAACTGTTACCTTGATTTTTTTGATTTCCACATAATGGACCTTGTGGGATGAAAATAAATTGATTGTGGGATGAAAATAAATTGAGACATAGACATTTAGTTTGAAAATCTAAGCAAGAAAGTGTTTGTGGTAAAAGGAATCCATTAAGCAAATATAAAAGAAAAATTGAACCCCACACATGTGTTTGTTAAGATGATTTCCTGCAATCTGATCAAAGTCCCAAAACCAAAGTCTATCAATCGTCACAAATGTCTTAAAGTCCAAGAAATCTCAAGAAACGTCAATCTATGCTTTATCGATTTAGAGATAGATTTCTCTATAACTTTTACATATGTGCATCAAAGGACAACCAAAACTTGTACTCATTTTATTATTGTCAAAATCTAGCTCTCTTCCAACATTTTGAGTATCTCACTTAGTAGGGTTAAAAATTTCTTAGAAGTATAGCATGTTCTTCAATATCGAAGTCTTGTAAACAAAAGTCTCTCTAGGGTCACCTAGGATCAAAATCAAACACTTTCATCCATCCCAAAACATCAATCAAATCCCATCTCACAAAACAACTCTTAGAATCTTGGAAAAAAATCCTTCATGCTAGTCTTTTGGTAATCCTTCAAATAAATAATCATCTTGTTTGACTAAGTGTGTGTGGATAAATCCTTCTTCATACACTTAGTTAAATTATCACCTCGTGGAAAAATTTATTCCAAGATAACATCCAACATCTTGGGGTTTATATGTTCATTATCAAATCCAAATCAAATCCAAAAGACCAAAAGTCTAGTATTCCTCCAAGGTTTCTTAAGAGTTCAATCATTTATATAATCCATATTTCATTTATCTCATCACCACCATTTGATCCTTAAACACCCTAGTTTTTCTTTTTTGTACCTAAAATTTTAGACCAACCTAAGGAGTTAGAGGTTTACCTCCCATATTCCTGAAATTTGATCATTATTTTATGGTCCAAACTAGATCTCAACACAAGAAAAACATGGAAGCAAACAAAGAAACATCTACTTCAAGTGACTTGAGTCAAACTACACTTGAAACCAACCCCATTGGATCTAACAATTTCCCACTCAACCTTTCTCTACTACCACAATATCTTCAAGAGGGAGCTTGCCAAGTGGAGAATATCACCAATAATGTCCTAGGAATGACTCATTAGGAAATTATGGAAATAGTCCAAAATCATGATAAACACAAGATTTTCAATACAATGATGAGACTTAATCCTTCACAATATATGTTAGCATTAGCAAAAGAAGGGGCTAAAATCCCTTTTGATTATGATGTAAGCACTATTATGAAAAATCTCTTGGGATTATGCCACCGGTATCATTCACACCTTCCTTCCAAAACATCATTCAACCCATCCCACAACCAACATCATCTCATGCTCCAAGTCAACCCATGGTTACTAAGGGAAGTTCATTGCTCCACACTCTTCAAACACGTCCAGTTGTAAATAACCAAGATTTAGATGAAAACACCATCTTGGGTCTACCAAATACCAGATCCAAAGCATCCATACATCTTGCTCATCTTTCATGACACCAAAAATCCATCCACCTTTTCCGCATCACTGACATATTCTCTTGACACACACGTCTCTCTTCCCTTGACTTCACAAAGACAAGTGGGTCTATTCGAACAAGGGGGAATATTTGACCCCTCATCATCACTTTCTCAAGGAAACACACCACATATCTTCCCATCATTTCCCCCTCTACCATCAACATCTACACCAATTCTCAGTTTAGGGAAACCCCCTTTACCAATCCTCAATCAATCAAATCAAAAAAATCCTCCGATCAAAAATAAAATCAACATACCAAATCCTCCAAGCATGCCACTAACATGCAACACCAAGTGGCACCAATGCAAAAAACACAATAAATCACTACAACACCTCAAAATTTGGTCACCCAAGGACCTAGCATATCAACCACACCATCTACAACACAAACCCTCATCATCACTCAAATGACACCTCAGCAACCACCTCAACAAAATCTCATTACACCATCTCACACCATTCTGAATCCTCCACCTCCACCAACAAATCCAAACATGGAAAACCAATAAAACATCACACTGCAAGTAGCTCAATAAGCTTATCAAAAAGCATTCCAACAATTTCAAGCTCAACAAACCATAGAAGCTACACAAGCCGCTCAACAAGCACAGGCACAACAAGCACAACAGGTTGCACAAGCTCAAGCTTTATTGCAACAACAACAAGCTGCACAGGCTACCCGAGCTGCACAAGCTCAATATCAAGCACAACAAGTTCAAGTACAAGCTTTGCAACAATATCAAGCACAACAAGCAGCTCAGTTACAAGCCCAACAACAAGAATTGTTGACACAACAGCAACAAGACCAACAACAAGCATTGTTGGCACAACAACAAGAAGACCAACAACAAGCGTTGTTGGCATAACAACAATTGCAGTCATACCAACAAGCACTGGTGGCCGAACAAAACTTGCATCAACCTCCCACAAACACACAAAAAAATCCACCCATCACTCAAACAATCAAGCCACACCAAAACACATTCATCCCACCACCTGATCCGTATAATGATGTGTCTTCACAAATCAAATTTCTCTCACAACAAGTGTTAGACCTACAATCTGGAAAAAAAACAAAAACACAATGGAATTTGTGCCCTTATCCATTTGAAAAAAGCAATTCAATGGTGCCATTCCCACAAGGGTTTGAGATACCTAAATTTGATAAATATCATGGGACTAGCAACCCTGAAGATCACATTAGGGAATTTCATGTCCACTATATGGAAGTTGCATATGACGAGTCTTATCTAATGCGACTATTTCCTCATAGTTTGGCTGGTCCAACAATGGAATGGTTCTCACCTTCCTCTAGGAATTAAAAAGTTCCAAGAAATTGTGGACTTATTCATACAAAACTATTCATTCAACATAGGCATGGATGTGAGTCTAGAAGAACTATCCGCTTTAAAAAAAGCCAAGGGGGAAAAAATTGCATCCTTCTTGCAACAATGGCGATCCAAGGTCAACAAGAGCAAGTGGACTATGCCAGAAGAACAACAAATCTGTACTATCATCACCAATCTCGAAGGGACCTTGTCCTTCCATCTGAAAATGCAATGCATCACCACATATGACCAATTGATCACCAAGGTGGTCAACATCGAAATAGCCCTTATTGCACAAGGGGGTACACCTACTTATCAAGACAACTATCCATCAACCACTTACAAGAAAAAACCTTGCACATGGGAAAAGAACAAGAATGTTACTAAAAATTGTGTGGTTGATGCCAAATGTAGTACCCCTCCTCTTATTGGTTGGATTTATTATTTTTCTATGCGTTCGTTTGATACCTTGATACAATGATGATACTGTTATTGTTTGATTTAGTTAATTAGACGTTAGATGATGCTATTATTTCATTATGGACATGATTATTTCATATGATATTATGGTTGGTTATATTAGTTGATTTTCAAAACTATGTTATGATGCAGTGATTTAATTAATTATGCTATGAGATGATTGTTAGTTTAGAAATGTTATTTTATCAGTTAAATTATAATTGTTAGGATAGAGGTGATGAAGGACAGTGTAGTATCACTCACTTGCGAGTGCTCTGTTATGCTGCGATTCCTTCTCACAATGCAATGCTTCAATTTAATGCTTTGATTTTATATGTATATGTATGCACATGTACACAACTTCGTTTGTATGCAAGTATTGCAGGTACAAGTCTTGATTCCACCTATTTCGGCAGGACAGGGTGAGCACCAATAGCCCAACGGTTAAATGTTGAAACAAAGGTGACGATGAAGTCATCTCGTCCCATGATGTCAGACCGTCTTGTTTGATTGGTTTTGTTCATTTTTGTAATTGTCATCATTTGTGGTTTGTGTTGTGTTATGTCGTATTTTATTAATGTGAGTATTTAATAGGTTGTGATTTAGTTAATTAAATGTGGATAATAATTGTTTATTTTAATGTTGATTTATTTGTATGAAAATATTTAAATGTTTTATTTAATTTTATAAGGTCATGTGTTTTATTAAATGATAATTAAAATATTAAATTGTCTTTTATTATTTTAATTAATTATCTTGTTGAGGATAATTATTAGAATAAATTATTTAAATTAAATAGATAATGTGATGTGCAAGTAAAGTGGTAAAAATAGAAATTAAAACAATAAAACAAATAAAAGAATGAAAAAGTTGTCAGAGCGAATAAGAATACAGATTTAATTAAAAAGCTTGCTTTTAAAAAAATATTTTCTTTTATTTTTTTGATTTTTAGAGTTTTTAGAAGAGATGGACAATATCTTTTATTTAATTATGAATTTTGTGAGTTTTGCTCACATACATAAGATTAGGGATTCAGAAGTTGCACAAGTTATTGATTTTATATTTTTGAATCTAAAGAGGGTATCTTTGAATCTTTTGCTATAATCTGAGGAGAGTTCTAGAAAGGGTTTGGGAATCTATTACTGGTTATTCTGGAATCTTCTGAACAAAGGATCGGGTTCGAGATTTGAGCACAGTTACTCAGAGGATATTCGAGGCAGGAAGGAGGAACTCTTCGTAAAGGCCGTCAGGAACTAACTTCATCAGATTCTCGAGAGCGTAGGACTCCAGGTTCCACTCTCTTCCCTCTATGGGTTCAAATCTGTGAAAGAAATAAAGAGGTGTTTTAGAATCAATCTCTGTTTTAAAATAAAAAGAATCTGACTGTGATTTAAATTTAAATGATTTCTTTGAGATTAGAAAATGAATAAACAAATAGGTTTTCCTTTGAAAAGAAAATTCATGTTGAGATTAGAAATAATGTTTTTGCAAGCAAACTGAAAGGAAACTCTGTGAAATTTCCGTATGAATACGCCCAATTTCTCTCTCTTATTTTTACTGGGAAAAAAATCAATCTTTGTATTTTAATAAACTTGGAATTTTATTTTTTGTGATTATCTTTAATTTGTATTTTAAATAAGTGATATTCTGTATTTTATACAGAAGATTGAATTATTTGTGTTTATATAACCTTATATATATATTTATGTCTGTTCATAGAAAAATATATATATTAAATATATATATATATATATATATAGTGAGAGTTCGTATATATATATATATATTTATATATATATCTATATATCTTTGTATTTCTTTTATTGAAATCGTTTTGTTATGTTTTTAAAAAAATTCCTTTAAATTGGGATTTTTGAAATTACCCATGTTTGGTACCGGGCGA
>VDFB02301091.1:0-60997 GCA_007258455.2 Sequoia sempervirens
TTTGTGCTATAATATTTTGAGCCAAAGCTCAAATGGGTAGGGTAAAATATTTTGTTGGTTTCTCAAAGGTTTTACAATTTATAATGATGGGAAAATTTAGAGGCCATGAACCAATAAAAAATCACAAATTCAAAGAAGAAAAATAAAATTGTAACCTTACCTATGGTGTCACAAACTAAATTGAATTTCTCATCAGTTGCTGGTAGCACCCTACTTCTTCCTTCACGTGACATTTTTCCCTTTTTTTCATCTGATTTCTTCCTTCATGTGGCATTTTCCCTTTTTTGTCGTCTGATTTCTTCCTTCATGTGGGAAATTTTTAAATTTTTTATTTTGATTTAGTAATCGGTGCTTTAGTCAGCGTTATTTAATGTCAACTTTAGCATTGAATTTTTTCCATTAATGTAATATATTTGGGGCACCTAGGGTGGTGCCAAGTGCGCCTAATTGGGCACCTATCATTGCTATATAGTGACTATTTTCATTGTTGTGTATCATAGGATCCAAAGTGTTGGAAATAATTCCAACTTCTACCTTGTTTTTGTGACCACTTTTGTCCTGTGGCTCCTTCATTAGCTCGATGTGGTAGAACAACTTTACCATGGTCTTGCAAGGTGCTTCATCCTTCTCAATGGTAGTGTGGTGAAAGCTTCTATGGCGGAACACGAGTCTTCCTTCTATTCTTGGTGGTGTTGTGGTGACTCCCACAAGTCTTCTACAATTGGCATGCGGTAGTGTAGTGACCACCGCTGTCCTATGGTTCCTTCATAAGCTTGGTGCAGTAGAGTGGTTTTTACTGTGGTCCCGCAAGTTGCTTCTTCCTTCTTAGTAGCAGTGTGGTGAAAGCTTCAGTGGAAACATTTTTATTCATAGAGGAGGCCATGGAGAGAGGACGTGGACGGTGTAGAAATACTAAATCACTGAGAGGAAAGTGGGTGGAAATAGATGAGACAAAAAAATCTATAAATATAGTAGAGGTAAGAAAAGAAAGCAACCTCAACCAAAGGAGGAAGGTGTTTATGAATTCACAAATGCTACAACATAGAGGAGATATCAATATGTCAAATATATGACTAAAGTGAGGTTTTGTGATGGATAGCATACTCATTGAAATGATATAATTGGTGTACTAAACATTATTTACTATGTTGTGTATTATAGGGGTGAGACAAGGCCATGGTAATAAATCATGTCATATCTAATGAGGACACAATAGATGAAGCGGGACATCAAGTAGTCAAATTTTGACTTAACTTAGGAAAAAATGATCTGATGGCATTTTGTGATATGTCCATCTTTTTTCATAGTATTATTGAAATTTATAATGTATTATCCAATCTTGACATAAATTAATGCATGTTGTTGATTATTTTAGATGGAGATTGGAGCAAATGCAGAGCTTGAGCATTCAACTAGCAAAAGAAGAAGACATGTACATGGACATGGACCTAAAACTATTAAATCACATAGACGATAGTGGGTGGAAGAGGATATGAAAATGGATACTGGAGACACAACAAATGATTGCATTGAAGAAGAGGTAGGTATATATGTTCATAAAATTTATATTTTTATTTTTTAAGCCTTATTTGATTATATTTCTTTGAAATTGATACATTTATGATTTATCCAATTATTTCCAAACATTAAATTATTCTTGCGTTTGTGGATAGGTAGAATATTTTGATGAAACAGTACATACTAATACCCAAGATCCAACTAGGTTATTAAGATTTAGACAGGATGATCCAAACCATCCTTTAAACCATACCAGGGTGACAAGAGCAAGATTCAAGAGAACACTACCACTTGAGAAATTTGAAGAGCTAATGAGAGTCGCATACATTGATGACATACCACCTAGCCTTAATGATGATCATGATAGTGAAAATGTAGTGCATGAAGAAGGATTGAATGATATGCTTACAAGTTTCTTTGGGGATGGAAACAATTATGAAAATAATGATGATATCATTGATAGTAACGATGCTAGCATGGGTAATTACCACCAACGTAATGTTGATGATAACATCAAAGACTCCATCAAGAAAGCAACAAAGACACCCAAGTTCAAATCAGGTGCAAGTAGAACCTCAAAACTGGCATGCACATTAATAAATATTATTAGAAATCAAGTCACTATTTGGTCGGTTATACCAAGGATTCACTACCCTACTGAAGTGAGTTGAAATCTATTTCTTACTTTGCATTGTCAATTGGTATACATAATTTGTAAACATTCATCAACTTCATTTATATTTCTTTAAGGGGATTTTAAAACCATATATTGTATATAAACAGTCCTAGTATAGATTGACATATCAAACATGTTCATCATAAGTCAAACATTCAATTGATTTAATCTCCGACAATCTTACAAGGCACTAAAAACTAAAATATTCCCTGAAGAGAATGTGTTGCCATCAAATTGCAGAGAGGCGTGTATGTTGTTGGTTGAGTTGGGGATTGAATATAAGCAAATGCATTCATGTAAAAATGAATGCATTTTATACAAAGATGAATATGAAAACAAGGTAGAATGCCTTGAATGCAAAGAGAAGAGATATCATACAAATGTGAAAGGTCCTACAGTTCCAAAGAAGGTTGTATGTCACTTGCCAATTATACCTAGACTTCAACAAATGTTTCATTGCAATTCACCATCACAATTGATGGATTCACATACAAAGAACTGGAGGAAATATGGATTCATGCAAATTCTAGCCAACTCCAAATCAATGAAACACATAGAGGAAAAATGGTCAACAAAATTCAAAGATGAACCCCGTGGTATCAGGTTTGGTCTTGCAATTGATGGAGTGTGCCCATTCTCTTTCCTGAGCTCAAATGATAGTGTTTGGATAGTTGGATTGATAGTATACAATATTCCCCCATGGATGAGTGGTAGAAAGGAGCACCTTATGCTAACTCTCATTGTTCTAGGAAAACATCAAGTTAAAAACATGGATGTTTATCTTGCACCTTTTATTGATGAGAGGCAACTACTATGGAAAGGCATAAGAATGTATGACATATCATGTCCTCCATCAAATAGGTCCTTCATGTTGTATGGTGTGCTATGCTGGACTAATCATGATTTCCCAAGACTTGGTGTTTGTTCTAGTAAGATAAAATATTTACGTATTTACATTCATAATTTATTTTCATCCCAACTTTCATACTTAGTTTTATACTATTTTTTTATGTTATTAAAATTACTTATTGAAATGAAGGGCTTCAAACAAAGGGGATATTTGCATGTCCAAGATGTGCAGAACAATTTCAAGGGCGGTATTCTAAAGATCTACATAAATTTATTTATGCAAACAATAGGGCTTTTCTACCACTGGATCATAGGTTAGAAATCGCTTGAAGAATCAATTTGATGGAAAGGTTGAAAATAGAGGCCCTCCCATGATTATGGGTCCAGGTGATTGGCTTAAGAAGTATGAAGATGCTGAATTGAAAGCTTGGGAGGACTTTTTTGATCAAGGTGATTCAATTGAAGAACTGGAACAAGTTGTAGTTAATATGCCAGAAGGAATGAAAAGGAAATCCATATTTTATGAGCTCCCTTATTGGAAGGATCTATTAATATCTCACCTATTAGATCCTATGCACATCTTCAAAAATGTCCTAGATTCTATTTCGACACATATCAGGAAAAGAGGACACCTTGTCTTCGAGGAGAGATATTGCTCTTTTGTGTACCAAATTTGATAGAAAACATTTGTGGCCAAACAAGGAAAATGAAACATATGCAGAAGCTCCACGGATTTTTTAAAAAAAAGAGCTAGAACAACTAAAAAATATCATCTGTTCAATAAGGACACCTACTAGCTATGGTTCATCATTGGCTAAAGCTTTTATAGTTGATGAACATATCACAGGATTTAAAACATGTGATTTTCATAACTTAATGAAGGTATTATATAATAAAATTTAACATTTACTGGTAACATTGATTAATTACTAAATTTATTTTGATATTTTGTTGTGTGAGAAAAAATTACTAATGACCTTTTCATAAATGTGTTTGATAACATATCATACCATTGGAAATTAGGGGGGATTCATGTCTTATAGTTGACTTAAGGAATTCCATAAGTCGATTGTCAGCATTTACAAGGTATGTTATTATATGAAATATTCATGTGTGAGAAACATAAAGATATTATACTGCATTTTAAATTATGACTAAAGGTTCATACTAATTTACTATTCTTATATTAGGTGGGTGACCTCGAAGGAGACCCATGAATCTAAAGTGCCAAAGTGGAAGAAGGAAATTGCAGAAATTGTATGTGTATTTGAGAAGGAGCTCCCTACAAGTTTCATGGACCTACAAGTCCATTTAATTTTATACACTTAGTCGATGGCATTGAATTGGCAGGTGTCGTATCAATGAGGTGGATGTTTTTCTTTGAGAGGTATACGAAAACTCTTAAAAGATGTTCGACAAAAGGCACATCCAGAGGGCTGGATGGGGTAAGGGTATGTATTGAATGAAGCACTTTTCTTCCTATGTGAATTCCTTGGTAAGGATTTTGAAGATGGCCCACACATCTGGGATGAAGAACAAGCATCAGATATTATTGATGGAGAAAAACCACAATCTAATGGTGTTGAAGTACAAATTAATAAGTAAATACATGATCAGTGAGGTTGTTTTTTTTGCAATCATTAATTTACTCTATAATTTATTTGTCAAATTAATAGCATGAAATTTGGAGTTTGAAATAAACATGTTGACATGTAAGAGGTGTAGATGAAAGTTCTATACATGACAAGTTCATTCTGTACCACATGGACTTTATGAACAAATGGATTGATCTATATGATGAAAAGAGAGAAGTGTTAGAAGCAAGGAGAGAATTTAAGAGATCGAACCCAAGGAATACTCCATTTCCCACTCATCTACTTGGGGAGTGGGGCAAATATTGCCCACTAGAACGAGTTACTGAAAAAATTCAAAATCAAATAGAAGATGCAGGTACAAATTCAAATAGAACAAAAGATGAAATCAAATACGTCTATAGAGGATGTGAAAGAAAGGTACAACTAGAATTTTACAAAATGTTGTTTCTTTACAGTTTTGAAAATATTAACTATCTTAATATTCATCATTATATTTGTTTTCACTGAAATAAATGGTCTTTCATAGGTGAGGAAATATCTAGCAATGTGGGCATATGGTCGACATTATCGTGTAGAAAGTGTAGACATAAAGAGATGATCCTTCAATTGTGGCATCATGGTTGACTTCAAGCAATCCAGTCAATCAAGCTCAAAAGATAAGAATATAATTGAAGGGAATCTACAATATGTTGGGAAAATACAAGAAATTATTGAGTTGGATTACCGCTCTTTTAAATGTTGTATTTTTAAGTGTAGATGGTATGAAGCATTTGAGAGGACACGAAGACATGATACCCATAGTGGATTGTTTTCAATAGATTCCTCATCGTTCCTACCGGAGGATAGGGAGCCTTATGTTCTACCAATTCATTGCAGACCGCCGTGGCTCTCGAACCGTCGCCAAGACCACAACGGTTACCCAGCTTCATTTTCGCAATGGCGGCGTTGCTTAACCGGCCAAAACGTTACCATGGCGCCCACCCACGCGTCGCTCATGTTTTTCCAGCATACTCAACCCAAACGGGATATCTTCGCCATTACCAACCGCTATCGGGCGCGCCGGTTTACGCCAGTGATGAAGTCAACGGCCAACAAAGTTCTGAGAGAGGCAGCCAGAGGGAATGCTCCAGCCAAAACATTGAATCACACATGAAAGATGTTTTGAAAAGAAACAGCAACAACTGAAGCTATTGATGTTCATGGCACACAATGCACATGGATGTTTCATTATCCAAATGGTTCTGCAACAAATATATATATTCTATAAATGTACCCCTAATGCCGATGAAGATGATGTAGGTTAAGATGAGGATGATGATAATATTAAATAATTGAAAGAACATATGAACATTGGCAATGATACACTAGATGACATTGTAGCAAAAAATATTGTTAATGACCAAGACTTCTAAATTTTTAGAATTATTTACAATCAATTTTTTAAAAATGATGATTCTTATGGCCTAAACTTTGAAATTCTTCAATAATATTATGTTGTACTTGAACAACTGAAAACCTGTTTTATTCTCCTAGAAAGTTTTTTACTTCATTTATAATTGTAGGACCAAAAACAACATTTTATGGATGGCTTTTTACACCAATCTTAATTTTTTAAGTCTACAAACCCATTATTAAGCAGTAAATTCCTTTCGTAGAAAGGAAATGTAAAGGCTTCATTTAAGAAAAAGATAAGTAGTCTCTTTTTGAGGGTAATCCGCATGCAAAAAGTAAAAAGCACATAAAAAAAAAATTGTGCAGTAGAAAATCATATTCAATCAGTTATGCCTTATTTTGCTTGCACACTTATATGAAAGACATAGGGTATTCACCATACATTTCCATTTACAAAGAAAACATGTTCTTTCATTTATTTTTACTGTATATCTTAGAAGTGAAATTGTTGTTACATAATGATGCACTAAGAAAATAATATATACAAAAAAATGCAAAGAAAATGTTTGAAATTTAACATGCAACCTACTGTGTTGTGCTGAAAGGAATCAAGATTAATTGGGACAAGAAATAAAAATAAAATTTTGATGATTGTACTTAAAAGTGAACAGGATATGAAAAGTGTGGACAATGATGGTACTGAAATTGAAAACCTTGATTCTAATGACATTACCATTTTATGTCATTAGAGATAAAGAGCACATACAATTTTATATACATAGTAAATGAAGATTTGAAAATAGTAGAATGAAAATGTAAACACTATAATATTTTTCCTTAAACAATAATTCACATACTCACTTACAGAAAAGGGTGAAGCATTTTTTATTCAAACTTTATTTTCTTTGATAGACATAACAATAAAAGAATATTTACAAGTACAAGAATATATACACTGTTTCATAGAAAATAAGGAATGTTTCATAGAATATACAAGTACAAGAATATTTACACTATTTAATAGAATATATACACTATTTCATAGGCTTCTAAATTTTTAGAGTTATTTGCAATTTTTTGGGTCTCAAAAACGTAGGATTTTAGACCATAAAAGGGTGCCAATCTCTAAGAGGAATTTAATCCTTAATACGAACCAATTAAAGTAAATTACTTGAAAGGAATTTAATTCACACCTAACTAGAATCCAATCAAAGCATCCACATAGTAACATCAAATGTGCCCTAATAAATCTTGTAGATTTAAACAACTTGAAAATACCACTTTGGAGATGACAGAGCAATAAATAAGCATGAAAATTGACACAACAATTGAACACTAAACATGAATTATGAGTTATAATGTATCCGCTCCATTATATTGCTCAAAATATAAACATACATAACATGAATTCTTTTAATATGAATAAGCGGATGAGATGGTCTAGTATCTATTCTAATGGATTGAAATGATGATGATATGATGATCAAAATTAGACCTTGGTTTCCCTATTTGTATGAGAAGCAATAAGCTTCAGGTCTGTTCACAAAAGTTAAATTGTTTCTTAGCTAAAGCATAATTAACATAACATAGAAACTTAAAAAGAGTTTATTGTTGGATGCACCACAGTCTGTTAATCATCAACAAGTGTTCATGACCACCTAAGATCTGTTCAAGGTTCAAGCACCATGTTAATGCATCCAAAACAACCAAACTCTGACTACCTCCTCATACAACTTGTGGAAGGAACAAATTAACCTTTGACATGTGATCAATGTATTTATCCTAGGCATATGTGTTTAAATTCTATAGAGTATTTTTCATTGCATTCTCCAATCCAACAATCCTCTTGAGCTGCTTATGTGTTTTCCTAAGTACCTCATCCTCATCATTGATGTCGTCAAGGATGCTTGGAAAATATTTTGATATCTCATTTTTCCAAGTTTCCTAATCATTCAAATCTATTTCTTCAAAGAAATCTAGCATGGCCATACATAGTGGCTGGTTGAAGTCATTCAATTCATGTGTCAAGATATTTTGGAAGTTTTCGTGTGTATTCATGAGGCTCTGGCATTCTTGGAGAAAAAAATTATTATCTCAATCTTTTGACTTGATATGGGATTCCATTTCCTTCATCCTATCAAGCAGACTTCCATGCTCCATGAGGGCCTTGTATGTTCCACTGTGAGCATGCTAGAAACCATCTACATGTTGGAACATATCTTTGAATTTCATACAAATTATCCTTGATGATACTTCAAAAGAAGTAGCCTTCAATTTTCTTTTTAGTTCTTCCTATTCCTTTTGAGCCTTTTCAAATTTATGCTTCCATTGAGCAGTCTCGAAATGGCCTCTGACACTTTTCTTTCATGTTCAATTAAAGGAGATTAAAGCCTTGGAGAAGTAGGTAGCCTATCTTTGTAGTTGGTTAATTCTTGTTTCAACCTGTCATTTTCCTCTATCAACCACTAGTTATCTCTTACTAGCTTTTGGATATGGGTTTTGGTAAATTTGGCTATATTCACATTCAAGCTAGTAGTCTCCAAGGGATCTGTCTCCCCTACTCTTTTCACCAAGAGATGTCCAAAAATTTGATCATGGTTAATGAGAAAAGGCTTCTTGCCTAGGGGGTAAAGAGCCCAAATTTGCAAAGTGGTATTATCATGATTGTACCCTAACCCTGTATAGACCCTACCACCTGCTTCATCCATTATTTTCAAAGTTTTATTCTTTCTCTTCAAAAAGATGTCAAACAAAATGGCTTAACTAATATCCCACCCAGGAAGGAGCATAAATGTATCCTCTTGCAATAATGCTCTTCCTCTCTCAATAGTCATGTTTCTCATTTCCCTATCAAACTCATGTTGCAACTCTTTCAAGGAATAATCCTCTTTCTCAGGGTCAATTTCCTTTAACCTTTCTCTTGTTAGTCTTCCTTTATACTCATATATAAAGGACTTAAATTCAAGGGTCTACACAAAAGTATCATCTTCAACAAATACCTGACTTGCACAATGCCTCACATCATCTAATAGCTCATTAGAGGCTTCAAAGGGGATCACACTTCTTTCCAATGGAATCTCATATTGGGGTATAACATGAGCATTAAACTATGATACTTCTTCCTCCTCAATCTTATCTTCTTCCACGGATGGGGAACCAACTAAAAATCTCACTTTAGTAGTAGGCTAAGGTGATAAGTGATCTAGTGGTGTGATATTTTCTACTTTCCTTCTAGGACCGATGCCCCTTCCTCTTTCAAATGCCACAAGTGGCACATCTCTTATCAATTCTTCTTCATGGAGGATTAACTATTCAATTCTTTCTATGGGATCTTGTACCTCAGGGAAAGCCCCTACATAGGTTGGGTTACTATTCACCTTCCAAGCCTCAGCCATCATAACCGTACTATAGTCATTCATTCTCATCATGTTTTGTTTTTCTTCACAATTTTTGATGACATCTTCTAAAAGGAAAATATGTTCATACCCTTTCAATTTATGAGAAATTTTGGCATCACAAATGAAGTGTTCAGGATCAAACTTTTCCCTTTTGTTGCCAACCAGCAATCCATAATAATCCAATTTTACACTAACCAAGTCATAGCCTGAATCAGAGATAATAGTGAAATCACCAAAGTATAAAGTTTACCTCCCATAGCTTTTTAAATGCATGAAATCTGAAAATGACAATTACCTTATGATCTCTAAATAATCAACTCTGTCTAGCATAGTCTTAGGCAACAAATAAGGTGTGGCTTCAAATCCATAAACCCTAATAATAGTACAATCCCCAAACATGTACCAGTCCCCCCAATTGTGATTTATCCCTACTTTATGACCCATATCTTTTGGTCAAAGAAATCTTAAGATCTTTGGGGAGAGGTTGTAGTCACATTTGTGGCTTAGCATCTTGTATAGTGGTTTGACAAAATATTCCTCAAAATATAGGTAGTGGGACCTCCCACACATGCTATCCCACACAAATGTCAACATTTGTACAAGCCTTCAATTTCCATCATTATCTAAGTCTTTTATTCTTAATTCCTCACCCCATATCCCCATCATCTTCCCTTTGTATAATAGCATGTGCATCAAAAGAGAATAGTGCTTGAAATTAATGGCTTCATTGTCATTCTTGATGATATTGAGGGCATTATTGATGGCCTCTAATAAATGCTCTGTAGAAACATAGGGTCGGGAATTATGGATCTAGATGTTTGTGGATAAAACCATGGGAGCAATTGTCATGTTCTTAGGAACATCAATTCCCAGTACTTGACCAGCTGAGTAATAAGTGTATTGAAAGTATTCTTCAAACAAAGCCACATAGAATGGGGGATTATCTTCACTAGAGAATCTCATAGTTTGGTTATCCACACCTTTAACCCTATGTAGAGGCAATTTCCACCTCTTGTAACTTGTTTCCATGGTGCGGTATTCCTCCAACAAGTCTCTAATTAATAATTTTGTTTTTAGGGAAGTGTCTAGTTAAAAATCATGGAAATATAATATGGCTTTAGGACCATGAACTGTGACCCATCAGGAAAATGAATTTCTCTCATCTTTGGATTGTAATTCTTTGCCAAAACCTTGATTAAATCTACATTCACAAAGATGTTGAGTACTACAAGTTTATCAAAATATAGATTCCACGGGTTTGACACTAGGCTACGCCAAAATTTCTTCCTATAATGATAAATAAAGAGGTCGTAACCCCTACACAGAGTCAATACATCTCCCATAAATTTTTGTTTATCTACTAATGTCACACATGATGGGTTAAGCTATGCTATTCTTCTAGATTTTGGCCTAGACCCAGGAAACTAATCGATTAAGTCTTGATTCAATTTCCTAGCTTCAGTTTTCTATCTTTTTACTTTCTATTTTCTTGGGTTTTTTTTCCATCTCAACCCTTGTCATGCAATGCTTTCATCTACTTACTGATAAAATACTTTGAGATAAGTCTAGACCACTTACTTGGATAAATGCTGCAAATTTCCAGCTGCCTACCATCGTCCAACTTAGTTCTCCAAATCCTTCAATTAAATTCACAGTGATTTCAACTTCTTTGACTTTATATTTATCAAATTTCAGGACAGTTCATCTAGCCCTGGTTCATAAATGGTTCTCACGCCACCTTTATGCTCAAGTTCTTCATTAATAGTGGCAATCTCATCAATATTTTCATTAGTCATGTCAGTCGGACTAATCATGATTTCATAATTGTCGAAGAGACTTTTAATTAAAATGCTTGTTGTTTCTTTAATATGCCAGTATGGTGGTGTTTTTCCCTTCCCTTCTATTGTTTACTGCACTACTACCTTGCTCAAATCATGTATATCACTCTACCGCATATGTTGCTCACCTTCCCAGTAGTATAGCAGTGTGTGCTTTTGATTGTTACTTGAAGAGTGTCAATGAGACAATCTTATTTGTCTTATCGATATATCAATGTCTCATTGAAATTAGATCTCATGTTCCTTCGATGTTGGTTGCTAGTGTCAATGAGACAAGTTAATGTCTCTTGCCGATATGCCAATATCTCATCGACAATTACTTCATTGTATCCAAAAATTGTGTTTTGCCAAGCACTTGTAGATATACCTTGTTGATGTGACATAAGTCATTCTCTCCTCAATATGCCTATATCTTCTTGACATTCACTATTTTACATCATCGATAAGACATATAAATAAGTCTGTTTGACATAGGGGTGTCTCATCTACATTTCTAATTTGTGCTTTGTGTTAATGTTGGGGAGACTTTGGAGGGACTCTCATCGACATGGTGTTGTCTTGGCGACATGCTATGAGATATCATAGGAGTATTTCAAAGGAATACACTTTGATGTTGTGATCAAGGGTTTTATTTGGAAGCTCATGTGAGGGATTTAATTAAATTTAATTTATTAAGACAAGAATTATGTGCATATGGTGGAAGTAAGAGATGAGTGAAATGGAAGTATGCAAAAATAATTAGGATGGAATTTTGGCTACAACATAATCCATGTTTAAAAAATGATGATTCTTATGTCCTAAACTTTGAAACGCTTTAGTAATATTATTTGTGTCGATAAAAATTAGCTATTGTAATATCCTTAAATTGTTCAATCTTTGGTATGAATTATTGGTAGAAAAAAATAGGATTACTTGGATGCTTCTTCTATTCATTTTGTATCAACTTGTGTTCATGAAGACACAAAATTTAATAGCTCAATCAGGTAGAGTTTTTGTGATTTTTAAATGAAAAGTAAGGTACATTTTTATTTCTGCTACATTACATTCATGTGCATAAACAAAATTAGAAGATTACATTACTAGATTGCACTTATGCAGATGCATATAATATAGGAAAGATTGCACAATCCTTTAAAAAATGTAGTCTTTATTGATAATGTAAATGTATGTTGTTCCACACAAGTCATGGAACTGACTATTTGAATGCATATAATCGAAAAACTATACATTTATAGATACAAAAGAGAAAAATTCACATAAAGAGAAAGGGGACAATGAAGAATCTTGGTTGCTTTGTTCTACATCATCTTCAGTCTTCTCGCTTGCCTAAGCCTCCAAGTTGACGTCTTTCTTGCTGCTCCTAGGTTCCCTACATTTGAGTGAGAAGAGTGTTGTTAGAGCAATGAAGGATCACCAATCAAAATATGTGCATACATCTATAAACATATAATTTGATCATCATGTGGATTCAAATAACTTGCATACCATAGATGTCTAGGAAAACAAGAAAGTTATGAAACATATCTATCATATGCTCAGATTTATCTAACATGTTTTCTCATTGTGCAGGATAGATAAAATTAGATTGTTTTTTTTATCTAGTTACAACATGTGAGGTGAAATGTGGCTCCCACAAGGACTGAGCCTAGACTGTTGCCCTATTGTTTCATTTGAGAAGGATAATCACAAGTAAACCATCCATGAAGCATTAACGATCAATCCTTACAAGGATAGTGGAGTATGTTGGTAAGGGGTAATCTCCTTATTGATAAAGATTTATCCTTAATAATAAGAACATTCCACTATCAACATAGCCATGATTTTGACAAAACTGATCATCAAGGATTCCAAGATAGTTTTCATTAATAGTTTGGTTAAAAGTAAGCAGCCCCAAGCATCATAATAGTCACAAGAATTGAACATGAGGGTCAGTCATGTAGATTAAAAGCTTATACAATAGTCCTCATTAGCAAAGATAGACTAGACAACATTTTTCCACATAAAAAATTAAATTGAATGCATGAAAGGTACAATGATGAAGTCCATAATAGTGAATGTTGCTTAAGAGGGATTGAAGGACAACATTTTGTATCAAGGAGAACAAGGTAACCTCAAACTCTATTGTACCTAAGTATGACAGTACCTGAGCTTCTGGTGTTTCTAGATGGAACCTATAGTAGAAAGGTGTAGTCTCCATCTAAAGGAACCATCTTCAAAGCTCTTCCCTAAAATGAGGGTTGAAAACATTAGAAGAAAATAAATACCATAATTCTGCTAAAGTAACAATTTCTATCAAGACAAATGTTAGAAAGTATAATTAAAAAGACAAATCCTTACAATTGGAACTCAAATTGGACCAAACAAATTTATGATTTTATCTTTAGAATGTAGGAACTTTCTTTGTCAGAGCTTCACGACCTAAAATTGCATCTCCCATTGGACCAATAAAATTTATGATTTTATCTTTAGAATATAAGAACTTTCTTTGTTCAATATTCAAGACCTCAAATTAAATCAAAAGCTAGATTAGCAGATTTATGATTTTATCTTTAGAATGTACAAAATTTCTCTATCAGATATTAAAGATTTAAGGTTGGATTAGAAACTAGATAAGTAGATTTATGATTTTATCTTTAGAATGTAGGAACTTCCTTTGTCAGATATTTAGAAAATCATATAGACAAGTTTTGCTTCTGAGTGAAAAAAACCTAGAAGTGTTTCACAACAACTCAAGGTACAATCCAACTTGGTTATGACACTGATAGCAATCCAATTTTTCCTGAACCATAAAACTCAAAATACCATGAAACAATGAGTCCCCTATATTAGTAAGTAAGTAGGTAGTCTATAGGGCATAGTTTGATTTTATACAAGGATGCTTATGAAAGGAATCTTCAAGTGACAGGAGTGATTTGTTTGAGATTGTAGCTAGTGATGGTGCAATATCCAATCTTAAAGGAATTAGCAAAGCAATAAATGTGCAAGAAAATCAAATTGTACACAACAAACAATTCACAATGTTATCTTGCATGATGCCTTAATTTTGAAGACAAAAATCTCATTGTATCTTGATGAAAGTGGTGACCTTAATGGTCAATCACTAGCAACCATGATTTTAAAACATGTTATTGTGCTTATGGAGGCAACATTTTAAGCAAGGCGGTGAGTGGTGGTTTGGAACAATGGCAGGTATGAAGGACTTGCTTTATATGCATCACATTATCTAATCATAGGATAATACATCATTTATTTATTTTTTAAAATCAAAAGAAATTATTCTAAACCCTATATAGGACACATTGATACTTCAAAAGGATTTGATTTATTTTTTTAGATTAAAAGAAGTCATTCTAAACCCTATATAAGATACATTGATACTTCAAAAGCATCTGAAGGAATTTGAGATTATGCAAACATATTTCAATTAAATACTTGGATTACAAACAGTAGCGCAAACATTGTAACCCTTGTTGATCAGAGCAGGAATGAGATAAACAACAATGAATCCTATGCCTCCTTACCATTCTCTATCATTCTTTACTTAAACACTTCTCCATTTTGGTAGGCTAGGCTTGAAAATAAGGTTTCAACAAAGGTTTTATTGTATGTTTATTAAAATGAAAACTCCATTCTGGTAGGCTATGCCTATAAATAAGATTTTGATGAAATTTTTAAAGTATGTTTATTAGAGTTTTAGAGCATTTTGGTGGGCTATATTCTTGATTCCTTAAATGATTTATTCGAATGGATTGTGACTGACATGATTTGTTGCATTTAGTTCTGTAAATTGTAATGATGCCACGATTACCGTACTACCGCCATCTCTTATTATACATGTTGTGGTATGGCAGGGTTTTTCCCTTCCCTTCTATTGTTTATCGCACTACTACCTTGCTCAAGGCTTCTTGTTGTAGGGTTGCGATGTATACCTCTCTACCGCATATGTTTCTCACCTTCTTGGCGGTATAGCGGTGCATGCTTTTGATCATTACTTGAAGAGTGTCGATGAGACAATCTTATTTGTCTTACCGATATCTCAATGTCTCATCAATACTGCTTCATGATATCCAAGAGTTGTGTTTCACCAAGCACTTGTAGATATACCTTGTAATTATGGCGTAAGTGATTTTCTCCTCGATATTCCTGTATCTTGTTGAAATTTCATTGTTTTACATCGTCGATGAGACATATAAATAAGACTCTTCAACATAAGGGTCTTTGAACCAATGCTAAACCTGAAGCTAAAATTGAAGCTATAGCAGGAGCTAAAAGTGGTGTTAAACTCGAAGCTAAACTTAGAGCCAAAGGAAGCCCTAACTATGGTGCCACACTCAAAGCTAATAGAGGTGCTAAAGATGGTGCTAATTTCTATGCCAATGAGCACCTTAATTAGCACCGACTTGTCCTAATCGATGAAAATAAACACCAAAAATAGTGCCATCCTAATAAATGGTGCCGATGTTTTCAAAAAATTGGAAAAAATACATTAAAATAGTGGGTGGAAGCACAAAATAGAGAAAAAAATGGAGAAAATCATAGGGATTTGCTATAGTGTGTGGTGGGACTTTGTCCAAACTGGGAGGAGAAGAAAGAATAAGGAAAAGATTAACTCTTGGGATTAAATGGTGGAAAAGTTGAAGGCTAAGTTCCTTCTAGAAGATTACCAAACTAATCTCTTCAAAAGATTACATAATTTGAAACAAAAAGATATGTTTGTGAAAGATTATACGAAGGAGTTCTATAAGTTGATAATTAGATTAGGGCATAGTGAGGAAGATGTGGAGAAAATTCCTAGATATGTGACTAGTCTAAAGTATAGTCTACAAGATGAATTAATCCTTGTGTGTCATAGAAGGTTGGAAGTGGCTTATCAACTTTCCTTAAAGGCAAGGGAAAAGTTGCAAAGAAAAAAAAGTCAGCAAGAGAAGAAGAGAGGAAGAGGTTTTAGAGGAAGGGGGAAGAAAATTGGTAGAGGGCAACAACATCATTAAGGAGAAGAGGTTGAAAGTTCTAATGGAGTAGCCAACAATGATAGAGGAGGATTTTAAAACAAAGGGGGTAGATCCTATGGAAGAGATGGTTCTCAAGGTAGAGGTAGAGGGTTCGCTAGAAAATTATTTAAGTGCAACCAATATGGACACATGAGTCATGAGTGTGTTGAATCATCTTAACGGGGACATTCCATGTTTGAAAGAAGTAATCAAATTATTCATGTTGGCCAAGAAAGCATGGGGTCTCTTGTTGGCCAAGAACCAGTCCAAAGGAGAGCCTTGTTCAAACCAAGTGTAAGTGCAAAGTTAAATGTTGTAGACTAATCATTGATAGTGGTAGTAAAAATAATATTGTTGCAATAGATATGGTAGAAAATTTATATCTTCAAAGAATTAAACATCCATCTCCTTATAAGGTATCTTGGTTGCAAAAAGGTCATCAATTGTTAGTAAATGAGTAGACCCATGTTGATTTTCAGATTGGTAATTATAAATATAGTGTTCTTTGAGATGGGATGCCTATGGATGTGTGTCATCTATTGCTTGGTAGACCATGGTAATTTGAAAGGAAAGAAGTTCATAATGGAAGGGAGAACACGTGTACTATTGAGAAAGATGGAGTGAAACATATGTTGATGCCTATGAAGGATCCTAAAGAGGAAAACAACAGTAAGTAGCAACAATAAGGTAATGATGGTAAGTGGTAGGGAGTTTATACATGACTTGAAGAATGAGGAAATAGGATTTTCTTTGGTTCTTGTGAAGCATTTTTGCCTTAATTTTTTTTTTGAAGCATTATAGCCTTAATCTTTTTTTAATTTTTGGCTCTTATATGTTTTTGGATTTAGATGTGTCCACACTCAAAGTAAAGTTGTTTGGAAAGGTGTGCAACACACCACATGGTGGTTGCATGAATTTCATTTATCACCTTCCTATCGAGAGAGAGCCAGGACATGTGCCAGCTCAACAAAAGTTTTCTCAAGGACAATTTTCATAAAATCTGAGAATACCCGCTCGCTTGACATGTCATCTCTTCATTGTGGGAGGTTTTTTCTTTTATGAAGCTATTTATTTTGGAGTGTGTTGAAGTTTGATGGGTTCCTTTTGGTTTTTAGGATAGAAACTTGAGTTAGTGCCATCGAGCCACATGATTGGTCAACTAGAATTTTTCTAGGATATTTTCTAGGATCTAATCAATTTCAGATAATGATCTTTGCTAAATATCTAAAGGGAATTAATGTAGAAATTGAGAATTGATGAGAAAATATTGTCATGACCTAATTTAAGATCTATGATCAGATCGTGAGTTATCAAATGCCAACATTTGGTAGCAATTACTTCTAGAATGTGTTGGCATTCTTCTCTTTTTCTAGCTATAAATGGGAGGCAGCAACAAAAAAGAAGTTTTTTCCTAAAATGTGCCAAGTTTTAGTTTCCTTTTCTAAGGAAAAGTTTCTTTAGTTTTATAAAGTTATAGAACTATTTTCAGAAGTAAAATTTGTAAAACTGCTTTTCTCTAGCACATTATATTGCTTATGTTCAAACTACTATTGGATTGGCATCCAACCTCTATTTTAAAGTTCATTTTATATTCAAGCACAAACCATTTGGGAGAAATCTTTGAGACTGTGCATGTTATGGCCTTTATCAAGTTCTTTCTTTATGTTTTAGTTCTGAATGAAACACTGTGTTAAGCTAAATTCAAGTAGTTTGAACAGCTAATTTCCATGTTGTAGGCTTATATGGTAGGATAATAACCTGTGAAAATTGGACTATGTCTGTGAACTTCTATATTTTTCTAAAGGGTTGTTGTTTTGTTATATTATGTTGTAAGAAGAGAGAGGTTTTATGCAATTTTTGAATATTTTTTTGTTAACCTTGGAAATATTTATGCTTGATCAAACCTTAATGAACACTACCTATGGGGAGATTTGAAAGACTACACTATGCTTCTAGTTAGCCTTTGTTGTTCATTCTCTTCCCAACAATGAAGGGTTGTGGCATTCTGTGTCTAAAATATCATTCATAAGAAATAATGGGTTTAAAATGTTGTAAAACATTTGGTGTATTGCCATTTTATGTTTTATGTTTACATTTTCTTCTACCCTTTTCTCCAAAACTTGAAGAGAAGAGCCAACTTTCCTTTAAAAATCTTGGAGGTATTCAGTGAGGCACAAATCAATACCCCACTTGTTGAATTTCCTATAAGGTTACCGAAGAGGTGCAAGCTTTGATGATCAATAGTTATTAAACCTAGGAGTGTGTTTACTACTAAAAAACTTGATGATTTTCCTCTTGAAGTGAAAGATATTTTGAATGAACATTTGGATATTGTTGCATATGATTTTCCTCATGGATTGCCTCATATGAGGAGCATCATCCACCAAATGGATTTGATTCTAGGGGCTAGCCTTCCTAACAAGGTTGCTTATAGGTTGACACCTATGGAAAATGAGGAAATAAGGAAGCAAGTGGAGGACCTTTTGAAGAAGGGTTTGACAAGGTAAATCCCAAGTCCTTGTGCTATCCCCACAACACTAGTACCAAAGAAAGGGGGAATGGTGTATGTGTATTGATTCAAGGGCTATTAACAAAATTACCATAGGATATAGGTTTCCTATTCTTAGAATTGATTATTTAATGGATTGTTTAAGTGGCTCCATGTATTGTTCTAAAATATATTTGAAGAGTGGCTACCACCAAATAAGAATTAGACTGGGGGATGAATGGAAGACAACCTCTAACACTAGTGATGGTTTGTATGAATGGCTTGTTATGCCTTTTGGATTGTCTAATGCACCTAACACTTTTATGCGACTCATGAATGAGGTTTTGAAACCCTTCCTTGGTAAATTTGTGATTGTATACTTGGATGAAATTTTGGTGTTTAGAAGGTCTAAGCAGGAGCATCTTGAGAATTTGAGGTAGGTATTGAAGAGGCTACAAGAGAAGAAGTTGCAAATAAATTTGAAAAAGTGTGTATTTATGTAGACCAAGTTGGTTTATTTGGACTTTGCGGTGTCGAAGGAGGGATTGAAGATGGAAAAAGAGAAGATACAAACCATCCTTGACTAGCCAACACCTAAAAATGTAATGGAGGTAAGGAGCTTTCATGGGCTCGTAATTTTTTATAGAGAATTTATTAGAAGTTTTAGTCATGTGGTAGCACCTATTCTTGAGACTATAAAGGTAAATAAGAGGCCATTTGAATGGACTAGGAAGGATAAAAATATTTTTAAATTTTTGAAGCAAAAGGTGAATGTGTAACCCATTCTTGCTTTGCTTGATTTTGAAAAAGTGTTTCAAGTAGAGTGTGATGCTAGTGGGTTGGCTATTGGGGCTTCCTAGGTCAAGAAGGTAAACCAACAACATTATTTAGTGAGAAAATAAATGATGCAAAAAGGAAGTATTCTTCTTATGATTTGGAATTCTATTCTTTAGTTCAATCTTTAAAGAAATGGAGACATTATTTTCTGCCTAAAGAGTTCATTGTATTCATGGATAACCATGCTTTACAGTTTATCAACAATCAACACAAATTGAATCAAAGACACACCAAGTGGGTTGATTATCTCCAAGGTTTTAATTTTTTTTTTTAATCATAAAAGTGGACAAATGAATAAATTTGTTCACACTTTGAATAGAAAGAATTTTTTGTTATGTGAAATACAAACTAATAGTGTGGGCTTTGAAAGTTTGAAGGAATTGTATGTAGAGGATGTAGATTTTAAGGAAGCATTTGAAGCTTGCAACGATCCTATTTGTAGGAATAGAGAGCCATGGGTGGATTATATGGTTCAAGAAGGTTTTTTGTTCAAGGGAAATAGATTATGCATTCCTAAATGGTTCTTGAGAGATAATTTGTTGAAGGAAAAGCATTGTGGTAGTCTTGTTGGTCACTTTGGATAGGATAAGACTTATTTGTAGTTGAGCACTCATTATTTTTGGCCAAAGATGCAAGCAGATGTGAGGAGATATGTTGAAAGGTGTAGTGTTTGTCAACATGCTAAAGGGAGAAGCCAAAATGTTGGATTATATTAGCCAATTCTAGTTCCAACTAGGCCTTGGGATTCGATGAGTATGGAATTTGTGTTGGGTTTGCCTCATACACAAAGGGGAAATGATTCAATTTTTGTTGTGGTAGATAGGTTCTCAAAAATGGTGCACTTTATGCCTTGTAATAAAACTAGTGATGCCATTAACATTGCAATTTGTTTTTTTAAAGAAGTAGTGAAGCTGCATGGGATTCCTAAAAATATCATCTTAGATAGGGATACTAAGTTTGTGGGTCATTTTTGGATGACCCTATGGAAGAAATTGGGCACCAATCTAAACTTCAGTTTTGCTTATCACCCCTAAATGGATGGGTAGACTGAGGTTGTTAACTAAAGTCGTAGAAACATGTTGAGGTGTATTGCTAGGAAAATTCCAAGTAATTGGGATCTAGCTTTGGATGAAGCTAAGTTTGCATTTAATGATTCTCCTAATCAAAGTACTAGATTTAGTCCATTTAATGTTTTGCATGGTATGCATCCAAGGGGGTGTATGAGTTAAGAGACCTTGGTAATATAGAAAGGTGAAGTGTAGCAGGGGAAGATTTTTCTTAACTCATCCATGATCTCCATGAAGAAGTCAAAAAAAATATCAAACGACATAATCAACAATATAAACAATATGCTAATAAAAAGCGGAGGGAGATACATTTTCAAGTTGGAGACCTTGTATTGGCTCACCTTCAGAAGGAAATATTTCCTAAAGGAGAGTACAAAAAACTAAAAGTGTAAAAGATAATACCCTATAAAGTTCTCAAATGATCAGATAATGCATATGAGATATCTCTGCCTTCAGACCTTGGCATTTCACCTATTTTTAATGTAGTAGATCTATATCCTTATAAGAAAGATGTTGAGGATGGTGTTGTAGAGATCAAGTCTTCAAACTCTGAGAACTAGAAAGGTATTTCATCTTCTCTGCAAGACATTGAATGCATTCTTGATACATGTAGCTATGGAAGAAAACCCGAAGACATGAGTACTTCAGATACCTGGTGAAGTGGATCGATCATCTAGTGGAAGCTGCTTCTTGGTTCATCGAATCTGAGCTCTCTCAGTCGGATTATTCTATTGTAGATCTCATGAGCAGGAGCTCATGAACTTTTTCCTTCCTTGGGAGTTTGATTCAAGGCATCATATCTCTTATCTCCATTTTGGTTTTAGTTCTTTCTTTTAAGTTTGGTAGATTCAATTTGTGTTAATGTAATTCTGTTTCATTTTACATGTAAGCTTCCTTGTCGATTTTTCTTAACAAATGGAAATTTTGCAATTTGGTTATAACTGTTACTAAATCAGAAGTTGAAAGGCAATGAGTATGTGAAGGTGAGAAACGTTGAAACATAGGTTGGTTGCTAGGTAGAAACAAAGGCTTGCGATGTTGAGAGGAAATCAACAGTGAGAGGAATGAATCACTCAAAACTCGATGACAATGATTAACTAGTAGAAGAGTTGAGCCATTTGAATTCCAGTGATGTTGAATGTAATTAGATCGATCATTGAGGTCATGTGTGATGTGCTTGTAAATCCCTTGTAGAATGAACTAAATATTGTTTCAGTGATCAAGTTGTTTGTAATTGACAGAAGCCTTTGAGAAATAAAATCTACCATTCTGATCCTTGTGTCATTGATTGTGAATAATCAAAGTTTTGGATTGTTGTTTTAAATTTCAATCTTGAATTCTCTATAAATTTTGTGAAGGTTTGATTGGTCTTGAAATCTTTGTGAATCATATTTTTCTCTATGACTAGCAAGGCTCCCCATCAACATGGAATCTCTCTTCCAATATATCATACTTTTTAGATTTTAAAAAATAATGTTTTTTTCTTTTTTATTTTAATTTATTGTGAATTAAATATATAAAAATGGATGGAGGTAGTGATAAACTCATATTAAGATGGATGTATATGCAAGGGCATTGGCCCACATCTTGTACCCAATGGATTCAATGTTAAGAATATTATATCTTTGAAAGGATTCTACCCCAATAGGATAATTGTTTTACTCATTACTAGATCATATACCTCATCAATGAGGTCTATCAAACTAACAACTTGTCTTTTCATGTTCTTTTGTTGAACAAAATAACTTTAGCTTAAATGGAAATAAACATGACTTATGGTACTTACAGAGTATGCATCACTCTTATATTGTAGGAATAAGATTTATTGAAGGAAATTAAGAAAAAATGAATCATTCAAGTAGCTTAAAAAATATTTTTATTGTGGTATAGTGGTGGGTTTTAAAGATGCAATTGGTTGTTTTTCAAATCTCTTTTTGGTGTTCTTTCATAAATTGTCAAAAATAATATCTTTCTTTAGTGTCAACATCTCTTTTGAGCTTGTTTCATGACTAGTTTGTACATAAAATTCATTCCATTATGACAACAAAAGGGTAAATTCAATATAATTAAGAACGTTTCTTGCATAATAAACTTTCACATAACTTTATAATTATTAAAATTCACATTATTATTTTATAGGCTAAAATCTTAAATGAAATGCACTTTATTCTTATCAAATTATAAATATAGTTTCATAATAATAATTTAATTTATGGATATTGAGTTACTCTTATCAAATTATAAAAAATATAATTTCAAAAATAATACTTCAATTTGTGAGTATTGAGTTATTGTTCAATTTGTGAGTATTGAGTTATTGTACAAATTTTTAGTGTTGGATTTGAGTAGGCTAATGGGTTATTATGTATGTATTGGTGTCTTTAGGTCTAATTGAAATTAGGCTTATTGATGAAAAATTAAAATAATATAATGTTATAAAACTAACTTCTTATGAAATAGGTGTAGAAAAAGAGAAAAAGGTCACTATTTTTGTGTGTAGAAAAAGTGTTCTATGTAAGAAGTTTTTAAAGTAAGATTCCATGTTTAAGCTTTTTAAGCCATTTAGTAAAAGTAGTAAAGTTGACTGTATTCAAGTTTTATTCTGTCAACAAATTGATTTAAAAAATTAGTTTGAAACTAGGACTTCACATAGACTTCTAAAATATAATCAACTGCACTTCCATCCTTATAACCTCATAATTTACAAAGGTTGCTCCTCCTTTGCCACCTTGCACTTCCATCCTTATAACCTCATAATTTACAAAATTGCTCCTCCTTTGCACGGTATTTTTAAATGTTTTCACCCTAGATGGCAACACTAATACATCCACACCTTTAAAAATAATGATTTCCTGCAACAATAGAGATTCTTACAAAGTTACATTCACTTTTATTTTTTTCTTAAAATATGTCAATAACACACACAATTTTTTAACCAATCATACGATCAAAAATATTTTTATAATTTATAAGTTAAATAATGCGTAACAAATTTATTTATAAAATTGAATTTTATTTTATTTTCAAAAAAATTATTAATTAAAGGAGATGCTTGATTATTAAGAGTAGTGGGAGATGGCCTGCCTGTCTAGCAGGGCTAGGGCGTCTGCCCTAGTTTCTTGTTCTGGTTTGATTCTGCACTGGGAGGGGGGGTTTGTTGGCTGCATTCTGGGGTGTGGTGTTGTGTGTGGCCACTGCAGTGGTCTCTTTCTTTTTTCCTGCGTACAGGTTGTTCTTTGGCGCCGACCAGAGTGTGGGGTGTAGCTGGGAGCCACGGGTGTGCAGATTGGGGCGTGCCTTTGGGGCCTGGTCTGTGTGGGGTCTCCCTTCAGCGGTGTATTTTGTTCTTGGGCCAGTGGATCGTGGTGAGTTGTGGGTAGGGCTTTGAAACCCTTGTTTCAGATTTTTATTTCTCGAAGGCTTTGCATGCCCAATATAAGTTAGGTATTATGTCTCTCGGGGAGACCTCAGGTGAGAACCCTCAAATGGATTTCCGTTCAGCGCTTGGTGCGAAGTCTCCTCAACACGCTTCGAAAGTTTTCAATAATAATTTGTTCATGCCAGAAACGGGGCTAGATGGAGTGGGCTCATCTAGTGGAGCTCGGATCACGAAGATTAATGGCTGCCTGGAACGTTGCAAGGAGAGGCCGAAACTGGTTATTCCTTTGGAAATGGTTGCAGAAGATATTGAATATTATTCAAGGCACTCCTTTTACTGTAAATTTCTGGGTATGAGGATATCGTTGCAATTTCTGGAATCCTGGGCTCGACGGACTTGGATGCCGGAGGGTGAGATGGATATAAAAATTTTGGCAAATAATTATTTCATGGTTACCTTTGATTGCATGGCGGATCGAAATAAGGTCTTCGAAGGAGGCCCTTATTTCTATAATCAGGTTGGTCTGTTCGTTAAACCATGGCATGCTGGTTTCAACCCTGCTGAGGAGCTTCCGATGCGGGTCCCGGTGTGGGTTCGACTTCCGCGGTTTCCTGTGGAATGTTGGCGAGATGATGTTTTGCATTTGTTGGGGTCGATGCTCGGGAAGCCAGTTGGTTCTTCACAACAGACTCAATTTAAAAAGGTGATAACTTTTGCCCGTATCTGTGTAGAGATTGACCTAAGTAAGCCATTACCAGATTCTTTGGATATGTCTGTGGGTCCTCATTCCTGGGTGCAATCATTGGATTATGAAACTCTTCCATTTCGCTGTCGTCTCTGCCATGAGTATGGTCACCTACAGCGAAGATGCCCTAGGGCTAGGCCTGTTGGGACCCATTTTTCTCAACCTCCTCACAACCCTCCTAAGGAAGATAAGGGAAAGGATCCCATTCCTGGGGATGGGGTTGATCCAGATGGTTTTGCGCCTGTTAGGAATCGTAATAGAAACCGAGGTCAAAAGAGGACCTTGACTGAAAGACAAGATGAAGACTGTTTTAATAGATTTGAGGCTCTGGAGGATCTTGGCCAGCAGGAAGTGAATCCGGGCTTGGTTAACTTGGATCAGGGTATTGTGTGTTCTGGGCAGGAGGATCCTCCTTTTGGGGCTACTCAGGAGGCACCTGATTCTGGAGCTTTGCAAATGGCAACTGACCTTCCAATGGATGTCCAAGAGGCGCCAGTTTCCACGGTGGAAATGAAGAAGAGTGGGGGAGACACCTCTATTCTAGCTTTGCATGCAAGTTCAGATGTAGGTAAGAATCTAAAGTCTTCTCCTTCTCCTTTGGGTATACATCAGAAGGATCTCAAAAAAGGGTTGGGGGAGAAATCTTCAAAGCTTGGAAGGAAAAAGGATATGGAAAAGATTAAGTTAGCTGGGGAAACTCTAGTGGAGTCTGGGTCAGTTAAGACTTTGGATTCACACTTCTCAAGCTCTTTGAAATGATTGTTCTATCGTGGAATGCAAGGGGCTTGAATAGCAACCCTCGACAAAAGGCTGTTCGTGAGTTGGTTAGAAGTCAATCTCCTAATATCTTGTTCTTGCAGGAGACTAAGTTATCTGTAGAATGCATGATTGGTTTATCTCCTAAGTTGTGGAGAAGTGGTGAGTGCCAATGCATTGGTGCTCAAGGGTCTGCAGGTGGAGTGGCTTGCCTCTAGAATCCTCAGAAGATCCGCCCTCTTTGGTGGATGTCCAGCAAGTCCTCTATCTCGATGATTGCTTCTTGCTTTGAGACTGGGGAGTCTATCCTCGTCACTAATATCTATGCTCCTATAGATCTTCAGGGCAAGCAATTTTTGTGGGCTCATATTAAATTTGTCTGGAGTATGGTGCCCTTTTATCCTTGGATTATGGCCGGTGATTTCAATGCTATCTCTGAGTTGGTTGAGAAGAGGGGAGGTGTTGCAAGGTTGGAGCCGTCTGCCTTGCTTCTTCGGGACAATATTTCTGCTTTGAATCGTATTGATGTTAAGCCTAATAATGGTCTTTTCACCTGGAGCAATCAAAGACTTGGGGATCTCTGTATTTCTGAAAGACTTGACCGGTTTCTGGTGTCTTGTTTTTGGGTTGGTGGCTTGTGGTCTTCTAGCTCAGAAATTTTGGATTGGAGGGGGTCCGATCATTGGCCTATCAAGCTTGTTGTATCTTCAGCTCATGTACCTCGTTTGCCCCCTTTTAAGTTTCAGCTTATGTGGCTTCGCGAGCCCTCTCTTCATGATTATATGGCCGAATGGTGGAAAAATGGTAGGCCCACTTTTGGTACAGCAATGTATACTTTTGCTAAGCTTCTCCAATTTGTTAAATATCAGCTTAAGCATTGGAACCGTCAGTGTTTTGGGAACATCTTTCAAGCCAAGTTTGCTGCCCAAGCTAAGTTGAATAGCATTACGAGGGTAATCAGAGATAATGGTGTGACTGCTCTTTTACTTCAGGAGGAAGCCAGGGCATTGAGAGTATTGGAGGAGTGTGAATTACGAGAAGAGATCTATTGGAAACAAAAGGCACGAATTGAATGGCTTTAGGAGGGAGATAAGAATACTGCCTTCTTCTTCAACTCAGTCAAAGCCAGGCGACATGGGAACTCAATTTCTGTTCTGGTAAAAGACTCTGGTGAGCCTCTTTCCTCTTTTAAGGATATTTCGTGTGAAGCAGTGCAGTATTTTGATTCTTTATTCAGGGAGGAGCCCCAGGGGGCTCCTAATGAGGAGGCTCAAGTTTTGTCTTGCATCCCTTCTTTGGTCACCATGGAGATGAATGAGTCTCTTATGTGTGATATCTCGATGGATGAGCTAGAGAGAACGGTGTTCCAAATGAAGAAAGGGAAGGCCCCTGGTCCTGATGGCTTTTCGGTGGAGTTCTTTCAAGATTTCTGGGATATTATCAAGCTTGATTTATTGGCGGTAGTCCAGGAATCTCAAAGGAACAAGCAGATGTTATGAGCTCTGAATTCTACCTTTTTGGCTCTTATCCCCAAATGTGAGGGGGCTGATAGGCTCAGTCAATTTAGGCCCATTTCTCTTTGTAATGTGATCTATAAAATTATCTCTAAAATAATTGCGGACAGGCTGAAAAATTGGCTCAAAGTTTTGATCTCTGAGGAGTAGAGTGGTTTTGTGGCAGGCAGACAAATTTTGGATGGGGTGGTTATAGCTACTGAAACCATCCATTCTATGGCCACTTCCAAGGATAAGGCAATGTTCATCAAGCTGGACATGGCCAAGGCTTATGACAGAGTTCGTTGGTCCTTTCTTCGAAAGATCCTTGGGGCTTTTGGTTTTGGGGATGAGTGGATCCAATGGGTCATGAGTTGTGTTACTTCAGTATCCTTCTCTGTTCTGATTAATGGTGAACCCTCAAAGTTGTTTTGTGCTTCCCGAGGTCTACGTCAGGGCGACCCGGTTTCTCCTTATCTGTTCTTGCTCTTGGCTGAAGGTCTTGGCCGGTTGTTGAAAAAGAATGTTGAGATGGGTTTCGTTCAGGGGTGGCGATGGGGAGGTAATATTCCCCCACAGTCTCATTTGTAGTTTGTGGATGATACTGCGCTGATGGGTATGGCTACTATCAGGGAGGCTACACATTTGTGTGCTGTGCTGGATGTTTATCTTCTTGCCTCGGGTCAACGAATTAATGAAGATAAGTCCTCAATCTTTTTCTTCAATACTCCTGGTCCTATCCAGCGGAGGATTGCTAATATCTTAAGGTTTCAGGTTGGCTCCCTTCCTCTGACCTATCTTGGTATTCCTATCTCTGTCAAAAGGATGCCCAGGGACTCTTGGTAGAGTATTTTGGATAAGTTTCAGATAAAAGTTAACCATTGGACCCACAGGTGGTTGTCCTTTGCTGGAAGGGTTCAATTGATCAAATCTATGGTTCAAGCTCTCCCCATTTATAGATGTATGCTCCAAGTGGCCCCGGTTGGTTTTGTTCAAGATCTTAATGCTTTAATTAGACAGTTCCTTTGGGCTGGTAATTTATCATCCTCCAAATGGAGTCTGGTTAGATGGGAAATTGTTTGTAGCCCGAAGCATTGTGGCGGGCTTGGATTGAGGCAGTCATCTTTGTCTGGGATAGCGCTTGCTGCTAAGCTGTTTTGGAGGTGGTGTGTGGAGCAGGGTCAGACTTGGGCTAGGATTTTATCCCACAAATATCTTCTGGGGATCCCTCAGATGGATATTCCCCGCTATCCTTTGGTGGGGAAAGGTTCAGTGATTTGGGGTGTGCACTTTCAGAAGGGCAGCTGCCGATGGGTAGTTTGTTTTGGTATCGAAAGTAAATGGGAACCATCGAACCTATCGTTAAGATGGTGTTTAAGTCATTATCACATCATATCGTCATGAGACTATCTCATTATTTTCATCTTAATCTTGTAATTCTCTGTCAGGTTGGATAGTTTCTTAAAGTCGGTGGCCGAGAGCCCGGGGGATTTCAGGGCCCTTCTAGGTGTGTTTTGTGTGGGAATGGGGAGGAGGATTCTGCTCATTTGTTTTTCCGTTGCTCTTTCTCCTTGAGGCTGTGGCATTTTTGGTGGGAGGCTTGGAAAAGCCCTTGTGTTCATGCTTCCTCTTTGGTGGATTTCTGGAATAGTCTTGGCAGACCTCCCGCGATGGCAACCTTCTTACAGGACGTGTGGTATGTTGGGCCTACCTTCATTCTTTGGCAAATTTGGATGGAGCGGAATCGTAGAATCTTTCGGGGTGAAAAGATGGTCATTTAGCAGATTTGGCAGAGGATTATGGGTATGATTCGGGAGACGGTGGAAGCGAAGAGTGAGGTGGTGTATCCCTTGGAGAAAGAGGATGCTGAGAAGGTGGAGAGACTGGGACTTCAGGAGATGTCCTCGGCTTCGGCTTGTGTTCGAAGGGGAAGGCGGGCCAGGAAGAAAGTGATGAGAACAGGTAAGTGGCTTCCCCCTCCTGTTGGGGTTCTAAAGATTAATACTGATGGCTCCTCTAGGGGAAATCCGGGGCCTGCAGGAATTGGGGGGGTTGGTAGGGATTCTTCAGGGACAGTGGTTTTCTTCTTCTCTGTCTTTGAAGGAGTGCAGACTGTTAATCAGATGAAAGGTCTAGCGATCCTTTTCGCTCTAGAACGGGCCTTTGCTTTGGGGTGGAGAAAGGTTATTTGTGAGTCTGACTCACAAGTTTTGGTTAACTTGCTTAATGTTAGGAAGATGGCTGATGTCAGTTGGCAGTTGGCTAGGATGGTTCAGCAGATTTTGCAAATTAGTTCCTTGATGGAAGTGGTGTCTTTTGTCCATATTCCGAGGGAGTGGAATAGGGCTGCTGATTGTTTGGCGAAATGGGCTTCAGAACAGCTTGATGGCTGGAAGATTGAGAGGTGGGAGCATATTTCCCAGGAGCTCCGTCGTGATCTGGAAACGATTATTGCTGAGGAAAGAGAAGAGACTGATGTTGGATGTTGATTGGCTCTTGTGTTGTTTAGTCATTTTTTTGGTTCCTTGGGGCTTTGGCCTTTTGTTGTGATGTAATGCTTTGTTTCTGATCTTCAATAAAGTTTTTACCCCTCTTTTTTCAAAAAAAAAAATTATTAATTTTGATTGGTTGAAACAAAGTTTAATAATAATAACTAATTAATAAACAAAAAGCAAAACTCATTGTAATAGTATTACACTATTGCACGAGGGAAAGTACTAATAACAGTCCATGCAGCTAGAGCAAATTTAATAAAAAATAAAAACCAATTTTATTTTTATCAATATTGATATACATTGAATTGATGAAACACTAAACAGTGTGACTGTTAAAAATGAAAAAGACGCAACCATTGATATGTATATATAATTATTAACCCCCAAAATAAAAATAGAAAACATAAACTGCACAGGAATTTATCTGAGATTTCAAAGTTTCTTAATTTTGTTCAGAAATGGATAACTTGGATCTGAAAGTCAGAATTGGATACGAAGGTTCTCATGAAGATAAATCTAATTGTGAACGAAGAAATGGACGTGAAGGACCTGCTGAAGATATTAATGGACATGAAGAAGAAAGAAAGCTTGAAGATGGATCTCATGAAAATATGAATATCCATGAAGAAGAAAGAAAGGTTGAAGATGGATCCGATGAAGATATGAATGTGCATGAAGCAGAAAGATCTGATGAAAGTAGATATGGATATGGAGGATCTGATGAAGATATGAATATCCACGGAGAAAGATATCATGAAGATGAAGGAAGATATGGATATGAAGGGCCTTATGAAGATAGAAATTGGGATGGAGAAGTTGCTACTTTTGACCAGATCTATCAATGCTATCCGCCTATTTATATCGACAGACCAGAGCTGGAAAAAGCCAACAAAATTATAATGCCTCCTTCTGCTCTTTCTTCTCTGATATCTCAAGATATTGAGTATCCAATGCTTTTCCAGCTTCAGAATACCAGCACAGGTCGCATCTCACACTGTGGAGTACTTGAATTCGTGGCTGAGGAGGGTATAATTTTTATGCCCTCTTGGATGATGGAAAATCTGCTCTTACAAGTGGGAGATACAATCAAGTTGAAGCACACCACTCTTCCAAAGGGGACATATTTGAAATTGCAGCCCCACACAAAGAATTTCTTAGACATATTCAATCCAAAAGCTCTGTTGGAGGTTTCTCTGAGGAACTTCTCTTGTTTGACCAGAGGGGATACCATTAAGATAGATTACAACAACACCACATATTGTATAGATATAGTTGACACAAAACCTGAATCTGCCATAAGTGTGTTTGACACAGACTTGGAAGTGGACTTTGCTCCTCCTCTTGATTACAAAGAACCTGAAAGGCTGCCAGTAAGTCATGCTGCTCTCTCTACAGCAAGAGACACTCAATCTACAGAACATGCAGAAGAATCTGAATGCAGATTTACTGCCTTCACTGGAATTGGAAGGCGTTTGAATGGAAAACCTGTATCACCCAGAAGTCCCAAATTTAAATCACCGAGGTCCAGATCTCCTTCAAGACCTCCACAGCGTAAACCAGGTAAGCTTATATTTGGTGACAACAGCAATCAAAACCATGCACTTGCTAAGGAATCTGGAGAGATGGCGGCAAAGAAAAGTGAAAAGCAAAATGAAGAAGCTGAAAAGTTCAAACCTTTTACTGGTAAACGGTATTCTTTAAAAGATTGATCCGTTCAATGATTTTTTCTTGTTCCGGATCTCTGTTTTTACAATGTAAATGCTATTTTTTATGTTGGGGGATTGGTTGATTGAAATATAAAATTATTATTTCTTCTGGGATGGAATTATTATTTGGAGAATTTAATACAAAAAATTGTTGGATGTATGAGTTGTTGAAGGGTAGTTACATTGATCAGCTTATGATGCATGTTATAATACATAATAAGATATCTTGGGTATTAATTTTGAGTGGTTTTATCTCATGGATTTATAATTACCATTTGATAGTTTTGTATTTTGTTTATGTTATATATTAGGTGCTTGAAATAGATTTGTGTAAAAGGTTTTATAGATATTGTTAAGCTATTATAATTTCTCTAGATCTTTGGTTGGTACATTCTTATAAACACTTTCTTGGAAACTGTAATGTTTTTATGATTTACTGAATAATATATTGAGTTTCTTTGGACTGTGGGTTTTATCTTCAAGAAAGGTTTTCCCTATGTATACTTGTATTATGGTATATATTATTTTTTTAAAGTACAAATAAGTTTCTGGTTTCTATAATTGTTAAAAGAATAAAACTTTCACCATACTCTCCTTAGAATATTACTGTAGCATGCATTTTTTAGTACCCCATTTCCTTTAACATTCTAAATTTCTATATCTAGTATCTAATTGATTTTCTAAATTGAATTATAGTTACATTTTCATTAAGAAATAATATTTTGATGAAAATTTATTAGATTGAATGTCATAAATAAAAATTTCTAAGTATATATGCCAAAAGAATCCCAACATAAATATTAATAAAGAACAACATTGATAAAACATAGCTTACAAGTGTGTACTAGATATTTGATGATTAATATCCAGAGTTGTCAACCTATTCTGGTTTACTATAGAATTTGAAGTTTAAATCATCATTAGATTGCAGAATTTGAACATAATTTTCAAAAAAAAATTAAAATATGGTACTCAATTGTATTCTCACATTCTTTTTCAAAGTAATTTCATAGTGTGTAGAGATAGTTCTTATTTATTGAATTTTATAAAAAGTTCTAAAGTTTGTATCTTTATTGATTTACTCTATACATAATATTAAAAGAAATCAATGCTTATTGTGTTTATATGGAAAAAAAAGGGCTTTCTATTGAGATATCCTAAAACATGGATCTCCCTGAAAAACTTATTACTTATTTGAATTAGAAATTCCATTTTTTAATTTTAAAATTGACATTTAGAAGCTTACTTTTAGATTTTGCATGATTTTAGGATTGATATAATCATTTTTAAAGCATACAATGCAGTGGTGTCATCCATGCAATATTTAACTATAGTTATTAAAATCACTTAAGATAATGTAATAAGAAAATAGGTTAAAGAATTTTCTTGCATGTCACACTATCCATTCTTTAATCACATGCAAGACTATCGTCAATGTTATTAACGAATATAACTGACCCCTACAATTATCCATAGAGATTTTATCGTCTGAAACGACTGTCCATCCAAGGGAAAACATTTTCTTGCAATCCATCAATTTCACGTTTATGGCCTCCCATTTCAATTTTTAATGCATGTAAAATCTAAATCGTTGCCATTCATTTGTACTAAGTGCATGGCCTTCTCTTATAAAATGAAATATATTTCTATATTTTAACGGTTGGAAATTGTTGATATTAGTTGGACTTTGAACTTTTATAATTTTTTCTTGCATGTCTTACTGGGAATAGTATTTGATGGATCAATATTTTATCTAGATTATTATTTAGTGTGTCAAAATTCTCATCAACACCTTCCACTTCACATGGTGAATAAATTAGATCATGATCTTGTTGTTTTTAATTACATCAACTATTATTTTTCTAGCATGACCAAGATCTCTCCGTATTGCTTTATGCTATTTTGAAATGATCTGAAATATTTAAGTTATGTATACTATTGAAGTGTGTATAATGATTAGAGAGTTGGAAGATTTGAATGATTTAATTTATTTCTAAATTGGAGTTTTAGATTCTCAACAAAATAAGAGCAATGTACAATTACATGATTTTGTTAAATCAAACAAATTATACATTTACTTTACTCTCTTATATATTCTAAAATAGTTTAAAAATAATATAAATTATATATTATTCTCTTTTGAAATGATGAAAATTAATTAAATTTAGATTTTTTAGTGTATTTTTAGTTGTGCTTTCTTGTTAAAAAAATTGAATGTAGTTTTTTTTTAATAAAATTGATACTTATTTAAGTAAAATAAAATTTGTCAAAAAATAAGTTTAAGTGAGAGATAGCCTTCTATGGAGTATTTTTTATTTTTTATTTATAACTTAAAACTTTAGTGTTTTTCTCATTTTACTAATTTTTTAAAAAATATTGAAAGTTACATGTACTAAAAGGGTAATTACAAGAATTGGGTCCATTAAAGTGTCATAACAAATACCAATTCATTTTTTAAAATAGGTACCTATTTTGGAAATTAGATTACTTGTTCAAGGTTTAAAACTTCCGGAAGACATGTTTTCATTTGGTTTAGGCTCCAAAAAGACATGCAAGGTTAGCACAATTTCAAGAGAAAAACTAACGACAATGTAATAGGTTTTAGAATTATTTTATAAAATTAAAACCCATTATATATGACAATATCTAGTTTTTCAAATATGTAATTTTTATAATTTAATTATTTTCAAAAAATTTAATTAATTTAAGAGGAAACAGTCATGGGCATATGTATTTTTTGTATTTTTAATAACTTTTCAATTTGTTAATTTTTTTGTTATTATGGCATCAATCTATACATAATTCTTTACACAATGAAAAAAATAAAATTCAAAAAATAATAAGTTTAGGTCAAGTAATGGTGTTCGTACACAAGGGTTTTAAAAACCAGAAATTAGGGCCAATAAAAAATTAATAAATAAATAAAATATTACAAAAAAATTATAAAAAAATCCTCATCAATCTTCATTATAATATACATCTTTTTCAAAAAGAAATAATATATATTTTTTATTTATGTTAAATTATGGTGTCCATACACGTGCATGGTATGGTCCTAAAAAGCGACTTTTAAAAAGAAGTTTTTATATATGCATATTAAAAATTATTTTATATCATCTGGGTATTAGAATAAATTACATATTTAAAAACTAGACTCAAAATACTATATTTCATATTATTGAACTTTTTAAAGATTCAATGTGTAAGTGCTTCAAATTTTAAGTCCAACTATGAAAATTTCTAAAAATTAGGAGAAACACTTTCCTTTTGAACATTTGTGGACCCAACTAGCACCTACCCAGAATATAATTGTTTCAATATGAGGAACATTTTTTTATTTAGTATAAATTTGGAATAAAAGCAAAATTATATCATGTCTTTTTTGATATCATAAATTGAAATTTTGGGGTTAGATAAATAAATCAAGATAGATGCGCTACCAGTTTGCTATCTATGAACCTATGGTTAGTACTAGAGTCAATCAACATTGTAACCTATTTCTTTTTTTAGGAATGGATTTTTGGATAAAGCATGATAGGGATGGGTGGTTGTTTGATTGATACTTTCCCTTGTTCATCATTAGTTTCTATAAATTTCTTGTTCTCATTCGATGTGTTCTCAATATACAATAGATTCTATCTGTTCTAATCTACTTTTGCATTTGAAATACAATCTTTTGTCATTTTTATCTTCTATTTGGTGAATTTTCAATCTAGTTGGTTATGGAAGAAAGGATGTTGGAGGGATATTATCCTTAAAACTAGTTGATGATTGTTGTCTGGTGGCCAAATGTCTTTCCCTTACTCTCTTGGTTTTATTCATTACATAGTTGTTAGACAAGGGGTTACAAGAAACCTAACGTTATGTTCAATTTGATCCTTTAGTCCTCTTGAAAACAAGCCCAATATGTTGTCATCCAAAAAACCTTCCACTTGTAAGCTCAGGGGTGTAAACTAGTCAATGTATTCCTTAATTTTTCATCAGTTGAAAGCTTGGCTAGATGATTATACAATTATTGTTATAATTTGAAATTAGTTCTTCTGCAATGATTAACAATGTGATAATAAAGTTTTTTTTTTTCCACATAATCAATGATACCATATGAATTGTTGTGGCTTCAAATAAAGATACACATAGGGGCAATAATTAATTTTTGTTGGGATGAAACTTCTTATAATTTGAAAAAATGATTTTTTTGGACTTGATAATGTTTTGATGCTTGGCGGGTAAAACATTGTCAAAGTTCAGGAAACCATTTACATTTTCGTAAACTCACTCTAGTCTCTCCATAAACACACCTTAAACAGCAGTGTCAAAATTTCCAACTATACATTAGTGAACATGTCAAAATTGATATAAAGGGATTGAATTGCAAAACCCTTAATCTCAAAAGAACAAATTTTACACTACAAATTAATGACACTTTACAAAGTTATGAGGATCTCAACCAATTTTTGAAATATTTACGATCTAAAAATATACAAACTAAAGAAAGAATATTATGAAGATGTCAACTAATTTTTGACCTATTTACAATCTCAAAATATATAACTAAAGAAAGAATGACAAAGCCAACATAATAACTATAATCTTGCAATCCTAAAGCCTGCTACAATCATGAATGATTCTAAATGGGTGGTGCTCATCTCTCAATTTAGAAATACTAGGAGTTAAAAATATCAAAATTTAATCTCCTTGAACACAACTTTCCTCTTGCCAAATTAAGCATTTGACATCTAACTGTTTTCATCTACATCAACAATTTTTTTTTTGCAGTAAAAGAAGCCATCAACTCGTCAAAGTTACTTGATTTCACCAATATTATTTTGACCTGCAAAATCAATAAAACAAAAATAGTCATACCCATCTCATGCATTGAATATAACTAAAAATTGTAAGATTAATTTAGTGGTCATTCAATTTGGGGATTATACCTTGGGCTTCTGGATTGCCCTACCCCTTGTCTCTTCCTTCATGTCAACTGTAGATGTAAATATTTCTACACAATCAATTCAACTAAGTTAGTTCATTGGATATCTGACTATGCTAACATATAACAACATTTTATAGTAACCTATCAAAGTTGAAAAACTATAATTGAACTTAATAATAATCTTGAAATTTGTCTTGAAATTTGTCAATTCCTTGGTTTATGTTACAGTTGACACTGTTGTAATATTTGCACTGAATGCTCAAGATGAAGGAACTTTGTGATTCTACATTTTATGTTAGCTTTATGCCTAGCACATTTTATCACAAATATATCTCTTCTCATAGTCATGAATATGATGGATCTTTTTTTGTTTTGCAGGAGGTAATTTTTTGGTTATAAAAAAATAGTGACAAAAAAATTGATTGCAAAAATAAATCATTGCAATGGAATAAATCCCATTGTTGGTTCTTAAAGTCTTCCAAAGCCTATGCTTGCAAGTCACCAATTTTTTTTCACTCAAGCAAGATTGTTGTTTAGCCCAGATATGCTCCTACATCAATTCATGATAGCATTGTGTTCCCAAAAAAGGGGTAAAAGAAGTAATTTATTTTCCTTTACATGTATATGTTGGCTTAGTGTTTTGGTTTTGTTGAGTTGAAGCCTGGCTTCTATGATATGAAGTATTGTCGGATGGCTCTTTCAATGCAAATTCAATCAATCATGTACCATTAGGAATATGTTATGCCTCTTGTAGGCTAAGGTGATTTATTTTTTTATTTGGAGCATGTTGTGTGAGAGAATGTAGCTTAGTTGTCTCTAAATAGTACTTGCTAAACTATCCCAAAATTGAGGAAGAGTCTGCATATGCCCATTGAATACTGTGAATTTTAGAAATTGAAGTCTTGTATACACAATTTGACTGTCAATGTGGCAGGAGTTATTGAATTTGTATGCATAGCTTGACTTCGTTTATCAAAAACACAAAATTGTCCTAAGTCTTTTCCTCCATAAAATTTTTCAATGATGGATCTGTTGAATATGTAAATGACATGTAACATCAAGCACATGCAATTTTTACAGATAAATATTTTTCAAATAAAAACATTTGGTAGAAAAGTGGATAACTGTGTCTACTATTTTCTTACTCATGCTCCACTATTTTGTTTGAAATCCTCTGTTAATATTGGATTATATATTTGGAGTCTTTTCTTATTTTGGCTTTCAGATATTTGGTTCTCAGGGCTTTGGAAGTACAAAATATCCGGCAGTGTAGTTTCATCTTAGGTCCTAAATACATTTTAGTTCTCCTAGTGTTTCTGTCGTGTTTGTTTTCCCATATGGAATTATCTATCCATCACTTTATTCTTCTAGGAGCATTGTTCTTCATAATATTATAATTTTGTAATGCTCTCAAAAGATGGTTTGCATAGATGTTTAAGTCTCAGTGGATCCATCTTCTAATTTTACAAAGACTTTATTAATTTGAAGTAATATTTTGCTTTCTCAAAAGAAGAGGGAAAAAATAGAAACATCTTTGATACAATTGAATCTTTGAAAATCTCTATAACTATGCGGGTAGCTTGACCAAATTGAGTTCCTTGAAATTTCTTATGCCAATGTTTGTATCTATATTTGGGTAAACCTTTAAACCTAACTGGGTTATTAGAATTTTATGAGGCTTTGATACTTAATATTTTTGACAATTATAGTCTACTTTCCTTTCAAATGAATTTTCCAATTCCATTGATCAAAAATGATTTTAAAAAGTAATTTGAACATGAACATAGTTGAAACTAATACTGCTTTAATTTGATAAACAACATTACAACCATTACTCTCTCTTGTATGCAATTTTTGAGTGCTTAGAAAATTTCTTAGGTAAAAATTATGTTTTTTTGAAGTTAGAATATTTGTTCAAATACTCAAAGTGCATGATCTCCAAAATTTCCCAAATGATTCTGCATGTTTCATATACGAAAATGCATATCTTTCCAAAGTTGAGCACAATGGATAGAACTGCCACAACAAATATATTTGGTCAATTTCGAGTTGGAAAGATAGCTGCTAATCCACAGTGCCATGCACCTTGTGTATGCTTCCACAATTTGCATGCATTTGTCTCATGGCGAGATGTTGGGAAAGTTGTAAAATGTGACGTTACACCTGCTAGCTACATTTTGTTTTAAAGTTTGGAAGGATTTTTTCCAATAGAATCTAAACATTAAAGTTTCTTTTCTTTATGGTTTTCTAAAAGAATCTTGCTAAAAATACAATGTTCTACAAAAACCACTAGCAAGCCAACCATGGGATTTTCTAGTTGGATTTCATGTGACACAACAAGCTAATAGTTACTTTTTGACTATGGATAATTGATTTCATAAAATGAACCTACAAATGCCATGTACAACTTATAGTTTTGTGGGTATACGACCCTAAACAATTACAACAAAGTTGCAATACCATATAATGAGTTTCAGTATAAAGGCTTTTAGATACATAAATTTAAAGCTAAAAGTGAATCTTTTGTCAAAATTTGTCACCAATTTGTCAAATTTGTTAGCAAAATAAGCTTCATGGGAAACATACTTGTAAAAACTCAAATAAGAGGCAATCATAAAAGAAATATAAAGAAATTGTTTTGATTAGAAAAGACAAAACAAATTTTTACTGCAAATGTATAAAATAAATCAAACAATAAAATTATTACAGATTGGTTGTCTCCCATGTTGGTGTCTTTGAAAATGCAACGACAATCAGTTTTGTAATTATGTGAGGTTTTTTCATAGAACTCAGATATTTGTATGTGTATGCATGTGGAGAGAATCTCATCAAGTAATGGCAATTAGTTACTTATCGAGTGGAGTCTTATCGTACCGTTTTGCAAATTTATCCGCTTTTTCATCTAGTAAATTTATTTCTATTTACTTACCTTTTCATCCCCTTAAAACTTTCCCATTGGGGTTTTTACAAACCAATGAGGGTAGTTAATCTCTTCATGGCAAAAAAATTTCCTGAAAAAATGTTGGTTCATGTTAATATTTTAAAAATTGTGCTTCCACATGCCATTCATTTATTCATATTGTATGTTTTTGTGCTTCCTTTTGTTTCCTAACATAATCTTTTATGCAATGAAAATGGAGATAAATTATTTCTTTTTCTATAATATGTAAAAAATGATTAGTTTGAACTATTTAAACATTACAAACTTTGAAACTGTTTTTTTTTTTAAATTAATGCTTTTGATTGGTTTGCATAAAAAACTTTATAGCAATGAAAAAAATTAAATCACTTCATAATCTTGTCTGTCACCACAATTTTATTTTTTTTGTTAAATTATAGCCGCAACGATAGTATATTGATAATTAAAATAAAAGATACAAAATTTTGCATATGCAACCCAGATCTTTCTTCAGAGTCCAGGTGCCCTATATAGCACTATCCACTAGCTAGAAACATACTGTATGTTCCTAATAAGCATGGAGTTTAACAAAATTCATGTTGTATATGTCTATATCTGCTAAACAAAGGTGCCCTATATGGCACTAACAAAGACCTATATTCTATCATGACTATAGCTTGGAAGTAGTAAATACAAAATTCCAAGCTTTCAAGCTCTAAAACATGGACAAAAAAGAACACAGACTAATCCTTATCTGCATAAAAGCACCCGCGAAATTGGCCACACTTCTTTCCTTTGCCTTTCAACTGCACCGAGCTTCAATCCACAAAAAAGCAGTCCCCATGTGGTGGGAGTGTTTGTTTGGCAACTCGAATAGCCTGCATCTGCAGGTCTCTCTAGGTGGCTCTGTCATGACGCCTCTTCAAAAGATGTTGGGGGATAAACTCCGACTTGTGTGGCAATGGGAGCTGAGTTGGAAGCCACATCAACCATTACTAACACCTCTCCATCCGCACCATTATTAGCTAGATTGTCGGCTAATATGTTGGCCTCTCATCTCATTATACACAGTTGATAGTAAAGTCTTTAATTATGTATAAAATTTCCAGAGCCCGATCCAGGAGACCCTTAAGCTTCCAATTGAGAATATATTATTTTCTGAATACATTGACAATAATGGACAAGTCCCCTTCAATTTCAATCTTCGAGATGCTCAACTATTTATAGAGCAAGATACCTTCAATGGATCCATTAAATTTTGCATAATTGTTGGTGGATACTCCTAGGCTAATTGACTTATAGGAAATGACCTTCTCCCAGGAGTGAATGATGCAACCAGCCCCAACCACCCTTGGATTCCCTCTAGAGGCTCCATCGAAGTTGAGCTTATGCCAACCAAACACACTGCATCCTTGTTGCTTGTTTGTCTTTACTGATGTCACCCACGAAGGGGGGAATGCAAAGACCATGCCAAATATTCCTCATGAGATTATCCCATTTTGTATACCTACAATCTTTCTTTACATGCTTAAATTTTTTATTGTTTACTACTTCTACTATGGTTGCTTCAATGTTGTTAAGCAGTCTATCAACACATAATTCTCTATATTTGAATATTATTTTGTTTCTCTCCTTCCAAATCTCCCAGACCAGTATTGAGGGGCTACTAATCCATAAAGCTCCAAAAAGACTTGATGTCTTAGTGATGGCCAATCAAAAAACCATTACAAAATACTTGAGGGCACGACAGTTGACCATCCTAGTTTTTCAATGAGCCAGTTCCAACATTGAATGGAGATAGGGCATGTTAAGAGAAGATGATTAGGATTTTCTTCTGCCTTTTTGCATAAAACACACCATGAAGGGTCTAGAAAGCCAATTTTCTTAAAGCAGTCGGAGGTTAAAATCCTTCTTTGAATGGCAACCCATGCAAATGCCTCTGCTTTAGGCAAGCATAACTTATCCCAACATAGATAAATGGGTAGATCTCTGAATTGTTGTGCCTCCTTGTATATTGCTTGGAACCCATCTTTAGAATTATATTTCCCATTGTTTAACTTTTTCCAAATGATTCTATCACTGCCTTCTCAAAATACTAGAGGCCTAAATGCTAGAATATTTTTTAGCGTCTCCCAACTATCCTTTCTCATATGAGTTGAAAAATCTTTCCATCTCCATCTAAGAGGCAAGAAGGAGGCATCCCTCTCTACATAACTAAATAGGTTTGGCCCCCATATTTGGATGAAGAGACCCTTGAAAGCTCTGGTATCCATTAACCTATCTATTGGAGGATGATCACCCCATGAGTTTTCCTAAAAGAGAGCAGATCTGTCATCAAATACATCCCAAGAGACATGGTGTAGAAGCACACTCCTGCTTTCATAATGAAATTCCAAATTTTGGATCCTTTCGGAGGATTAGAGACTCTAAAGATCTCTTCCTTATTTCTAGAGTTCAAGTATTTTGCTTGAATGATTCTAACCCATTTGAGGTATGGTTGTGAGTAAATTCTCCAAGCTAGTTTTCCTCCTAGAGCCTAATTTTGCCAAATCATGTTCTCAAGGCCAATACCCCCATCTTGCTTCAATTTGCAGATTTTGTCCCAGGATATTAAGGCTATTTTTTTCTTTTTGAGATACCTTTCTAGTAGAATATTTTTAAGATATGCATTAATCCTTTGTTAGTCCCTACTGGGAGGTCTAAGAAGGACAACATGTAAATGGGCAAAGCTGATAAGACTTATTTGAGAAGAATAGATCTTCCAGCCCAGGAGAGCCATTTCCCTTTCCAAATAGATAATCTCTTTTCCATTTTTTCATAGATGGGTTCCCATAGTTTCGAATTTTGGATGCCTTTGTCAAGAGGAATCCCAAGATAAGAGCATGGAATCTTTCCTATCTTGAACCTTAAATTATTAACTATTATAATTTCTTTTCTACAGTCCAAATTAAAGAAGAAAATTTTAGACCTTTCATTACTTACCTCTTGACCAGAAGCTTTCTCATACTGATTGAGAATCAACTTAAACTCCCTTGCTTCCTTTCTACTTCCCATACCCATAAGAAGGGTATCATCTACAAATTGTTGATGCGTGCAAGGCTCCACTCCACTTGTAATCTGAATACCTACAATCTTTCCATGTCTTCTTGATTCTGAAATGCTCCTTCCCAAAGCCTCAACCATTATTATAAATAAAAAGGGGGATAGAGGGTCACCCTGTCTCAATCCTCTGGAGGACTCAAAAAAAACCTTCGAGTGTCCCATTAACAATTACTGAAAATCTCGGAGTTGAAATACAAAAAAGATCCAATCTATCCATCTTTTGCTAAAACTAAATGGTGTAAATCTACTTTATCATAAGCCTTCTTCATATCTAGTTTGATGATCATACTCGGTCTCTTTTGACTCTGGATTGAGTGAATTGCTTCTTGGGCTAAGATTATACCATCTTGAATTGATCTACCTGGGACAAAACTAGTTTGTTCATCTGACATAATACTTGGAGGCACCTTCTTAAGTCTATTGGCCATGACCTTAGCCAAAAGTTTGTAGATCATGTTGCATAAAGAGATAGGTCTAAATTCTTCCCACCTCACGACATTCTCTTTTTTGGAATAAGAGCTAAATATGTGTTATTAATTTCTTTCAAAAATCTCCCTGCTTTTTGGGCTACTATTATAGCTTCAACGACATCATCTCCAATGATACTCCAACACTTTTGGTAGAAACTAGCCGAGAAACCATCCAAGCCTGGTGCCTTGTCCATTTGGAACTGAGAAAGTGTTGCTTCAACTTTAGCCCTAAAAATCCTTTCAATGAGCATCCTATTTTGTTCTTCCGAGACCAAGTTGGGAATGAAAAGTGAACATTTTCTCTAGTTGTCTAAATTTGAACCCTCCAAATAATTGAATATGTTATTAAAATACTCCACTACACTCTTTGCAATCAAGGCAAGATCTTCCAAGACCACTCCTTCTTCTACCTATATTCTTGTAACTTTGTTTACTGCTCTTCTTTGCTTGACTGAGTTATGAATTTTTTTTGTGTTCTTATCTTCGTCCTCCAGCCAGGATTCCCTAGACTTTTTCTTCCAATAGATCTCTTCTTTAGCTAGAATATTCTCATAATCTTGCAGAAGTTTCTTTTCAAGGATAAAGCTCTCCCGATCCATACCATCCTTGAAAACTTGCTCATTCAAGGCTGTCATCTCATGTTCTATTTTTTTTTTTTTAAATATGTTCTTAAAATGCTCTTTATTTCACTGTAATAGCTTGTGCTTGGTTTCTTTTAGCTTAGATACTAGGAAAAAGAACTTGGACCTTGAGAATTGCTCTTCATTCCACCATTCCTGTAGATTTGTGAGGAAATCTTTATGTTTTAACCACATAAACTCGAACTTAAAGGGTGACCATCTAGGTTTCTTATCTCCTAGGATCTCTAGTAGAGTTGGAAAATGATCAAATCCTGACCAAGGCCGAACAAATGCTTTCAGGACATAGGGAAGGGCAGATAGGTCCCCCTTTATGAATAATCTATCTAGTTTTTCTGCAATCAGGCTAAAGCCAAGCCTACAGTTATTCCAGGTAAATTCATTACTCCCGGTCTTGATTTCCAGACCCAGTTACTAAAGTCTTCCTGGGATCGGCCAATCATCTAAGAGCCTCCCCTTTTATCAGAGTAGTGTAGAATTACATTAAATTCTCCTCCTAGAATTATGTGTTGATCTGAGAATCTTGTTAGGAGCCTTTCAATCTCTAACCGAAATTCTCTTTTCCTTATGGTGGGAATGGGTCCATAAAAATTGATTAGGATAAATTTCAAATTGATGTTTACAGATTTGACAAACCCACCCTGCCAATGCTTTGTCGCCTTGACAATTTCAAAGCTTACAACATTTTTCTTCCAGAGTATGGCCAAGCCTCTAGATGCACCATCTACATTTACTGTCTTTGCCTGCCATAGACCCAGTCTGGGAGAAAATTTAGCCACATCATCTGAACTTAATTTTGTTTCCTGAAGGAGTATTGTATCAGTTTGTTTTGCTATGCATTTGTGCTTGACTAACCGCTGCTTGTTAGGGGCATTTAAACCCCTAACATTCCAAGACAATTTTTTTAGAGCTTTTGAGGAAGGGATGATCCCTTCCCCTATGTTAGCAGGTTGTAATCTTTGATTGCCCTTTTTCCTACCCATCCAAGTTCTAAAGCTCTAAAAATACTTTCTGCCTCTTTTTCCTGGGGTATCCTTGCCACAATTTGGTATTTTCTTGGAAGACATTTCCTGATTGAGCCCCATACTAATATTTTCATTGCTTGGGTTTTGGGGATTTATCTTTTCCTGATCATCATCATTTAGATTTTCCAACTCCTTTATTTTTTGAATCAAGGCTTGTCGCTCTAGTTCCTTCAACTCTTCATCTAAAATTTCATCATCTGATTACTCTCCTAATTCAGCTTCCATATCTCTTACCAACTAATCCTCTATACCACCCTAGTTAAGTGTGAAGAGTGGGCTATTAATCCATTCTACTACCTCCTGATGGTTCCTTTGATCCACAGAGGCCGGATTCTTGTTTATCTCATTCTACAGGTTTTCCACCTCGTGGCTCAATTGGAGTAGTTAGTGCTTGGCTACCATAATTTCTTGTCCATGCATCCTATATGTAGTTGTGGATATTTCTCCTTTATTGTGAGTGATGGGGATCGAAAAAGGCCCTATCTCACTATTTTCCATCATAATGTTGTATGAAAAGTCCTATGTCTCCTTTTCATGCATGGGGTATTGTGACATACCATTATTCTTACCTTCTATATTCTGGTGTTTCAATGCCATCCTCACATCAAACACACTTCCAGATTGATGGCTCATGTTTTTATCACACTGATTGAGATTCAACTTCTCCATAGTTTTACTGGGATTATCCTCCCCACGAGGGATATCTATTGCCTTCCCTCTGCTCAATGAGCAGCTTGCAATGTAACTCTTACAGATAATACATTTGCTCCTTGTGAATTCTACAATAATCTTTTGGAACCATGAGCCCTCATCAGTTAGGATTTCTAGATTGTCTAAGTATCTGAAGTTCATATCAATGTCTACTAGAATCTTGGCTTTCCCTGATCTACCTAGGTAAAATTATTCATCATATCCAATTACTTTCCCCAGGGAGTTCCCAATTTTATCTAACACCTTTGTGCTTCAATACTCAGGAGGGAGATCAATTAAGGTTACCCAATGTGGATACCGCGTCGGGCAGTGAGTCGAGGGGTTGAAATACAGTTTCCAATCCATTATATAAAAACAAAAACCTTCAAATCAAATTGGTTCCCCATGCAAAAATCTCATTTTTAAGCTTTTATGTCTACACTCAAGAAAGAAGAAACCTCCATCTAGGGATTTGATGCTTACCCGATCTACAAAGGTGGCCAAAAACCAATCCAAAATCCATTGCATTGGAGGATCCTTTCCTATCCATTTAATGAATAATGCACACTCCCTCAGGTGATCCTTACATGATTGGAGATAAAAGGAAGAGATTGATATCAGTTTACTTCTTCTATCTAGCGGCGAGTAGGGATTACTATTTTGAATGTGGCTGATTGTTTTTGGGGAATCGTTCTCCTTCATAGTTTTTGCAGGGGTTTTCTATTGAAAGCAAATCCCCTCCTTTTTTGTGAAGGAGGATTTTTCGGCAATCCATACCCTCTCCTCACACACCATTGGTTTTGAGTCTTACTAGGGTTCTTCTTTACCAGACTTGAATTCTCCTTTCGCTACTCAAACTCTGCCGCTCGTTCAGTCGGTTCTTTTCTGACTGCTAGTTGCTTTACTTCTGCACCTCAATTACCCTTGTCTGGTTTTGGCCCTGCGATTGAAGATCTATTCCCAACTGGAATGGAATTTTCCTTGGTTAAGATGTTATGGTTGCCACCATTGCCACTCTGCCCCTGCCATTGGCCTCTCCTCCGCTGATTTGTCCATCCTACTGGGCCAACGAATCTTCACTTATTTTGAAACTTGTGAGCCATTTTTTCCTATCTTTTGTAATTTTGTGTGTCACCACAAAATTAATTTAATATATTATATTTTAATTTAATAAAATATATAATTTAATATAATATATATTAAAAATAGTATAATAATATAACATATGAAAATATATTAAATTATTAAAAATTATAATCTTATTATCTAATTTATTAAATTATAAATGTTACATGTTATATAATATAAATATTATAATATTATAATACTATAATATGATGTTAAAGATAATATATTACATGTTAATTTACTATATTAATATAGTATATAATTTAATATAATATATTGAAAAATAATTTAATAATCTAATATACAAAAATATACTAAATTATATATTAGATTTTATATATTATATAGTACACATATGTTAATTTGTTATAGTTCATATATTAGATAGATAATTTTTTATTATATTTACAGATATAATAAGTAAATAAATGTTTAGAAACAAGAATAAAATATAAAATAATAATTCATTGTGAGAGAATAGGAAAATAACCTTTGAAGAATTAAAAAATTGTTAAAAGTTTTTTCAATTTGTAATTATTAAAAATCAACAATTTTTAACTTTAACTTTCAAACATTAAAAAATGTCGTGAAAATTGCCTTGAAAAAGTGCAATAAAATAGTTTATGCTTAGCTCCCTTATCACTCAAAACTTTTCAGTCAATTATATTGTAGAAAATTAATTTCGGATATATGTTTTGTTATATATTTTGCAAGTTTACTTTTACAATATACAAATATTTTTCAAATAAGAAAAAAAGTTCAATGCTCATTTGTTAAAAACAAAGTTATTATTCACTAGTTAAGAAACATGCCTCACCTATAGTTCCCTTAGCAAGAACTAATAAAGCCTTGCCCTCTCTACATTGACCTTTAAATGGATTCGCCACTAAACCAATTTATTAATTTAAATTTTGAAAGCTTCTTAGTAAAGCTTAAGATACAAGTTAATTTACAAACGTTGTTGGGAACATGTTAATTGAAGCTTCTCCATCAAGACATTGGTGGTACTTCTAGTCATGAATAAGAAAACATATTAATGTTATTCTTATGGGGTGCTTGTTGGCAAGATCTTTTAACTATTTCTTCCTAAATATTAATTTATTTTTATTTTTTATTAGAAAGAATTTTCACCTAATCAATTTTCTAATTATATGGAAAATGAATAAAAGGTATATAATAATTAAAATTAAGTTTTATGTGAAGTTAATTTTAATGTAAAACTAAAATTTGATATGCATTGTAAAATAGTAGTAAAATTATCATTTTTATATAGATAGATAGTTTAATATGAAATGTAGGCTCTTTTTAAATTTAATTTGGGAGCACAAGTCTAAACTAATATCTATTTGATTAAGATTCTAGGATTGGAGTGTATTCCATTTTATCCAAATCATTTTAGGCATGATCCTAGCCTCATCCCTTATGGTGTTAGAGGTCCTGTACTCAATAAGACTTAGTTCTTGATGGCTTATTTAGAACAATTCAACTTCATTAACAAATTAAGGACTATTTGACCAAATAATCATTTTTACTTATATTAGATAATAAGTTACCAAAACAACTACAAATTACAAAATTTACATTCCAAATATCAAGAAAAGTTTTTTCTAATTTCATAGGTAAAGTTGGACTATAATTTTAAAATCATTTTAAAGTGAGATTTAGCAATTGGGTTTTTCAGAATTTGGTGTAGATATTTTTTTGAGACAAACCTCCTCTTGCTTATGTTAGATTACATACATATCTCCATCCATTCTTCTTATTTTTTAGAATGAAAATAAAGAGTATATATGTATATTTGAAAAAATTTGAACTCTTGACATTGTAGTGAAGGTGAGTCCCTAATAATGTATATTTTCAATGTTTATTTTTTAATGTATAGTTAGACCCCATACTTTATGAATTACCAATACCAAACTAGTTTTAGGGGGATTACAACTCAAAATGTGTGTAATATTGTCTTAATACATAATGTGTTATGTAAGAGTGTTCAAGATTGATTGGATTTATGCATGTACCAATTCGAGCCACATAAGACAAGAAAATGCTTACTTCTTACTACAAGAAAACAAAAAACACATAATGAAAAGAAAACATAGAGATATGAATGCAATAGTTAAATTGATGAATTAACTCATAATATAGATTAACATATAGGGCAACAATGTTAAAAAATAGTGGTGCATAAACTTAACTCTTATGCTAAAACCCCCCTTAAGCATAGCTTAGGCGGGCTCAAAGAAAATAGATTCTAGAAACTAGGTTTGATGAGGTATCCAAATACAATGCAATCTCTTACAAAGTGGAGAAATGGAGAAACTCGGTGAGAAAAAACTTCCCCTAAAAGAGAGAAAAAATGAAGAGAACTAGAAGCCCCCCCAAAGATGATGTTGTTGAAGTAGACCACACCCTAGGAAGATCTCATAGGTGAATCAACTTGCTCTCAATTTTTTTTTGCTGAAAATGTTAGTAACCTACTCTAAAGATTAACAAAAGACTAATTCAGTGATCTGACCATGAATAAGCTCTCAAATATAATACATGTAAACCTCTATGTGTTTGCTATGTTGGTGCTAGACCAGATATCTAGATAGTACTTTGGTTGTCACAATAAATTATTATGGGTTTCCTGAATGGAATTCCAAACTTAGTGAGAATGCCCTAAACCTAAAGAGCCCTAATAGCTATGTTAATATCTCTAATGTACTCTACCTTTGTTGATGATAAAGCAATAACATTTTTATATTTTCTAGATAAATTGATAAGATCATAGCCTAGTGTGAAACTATAACCTAAAGTAAACTTGTGATTATGAGTATCACCAACTCAATCTAAATCTATGTATCCAACCAAGTCAATCTGTATGCCAACTCTATAATGAATCTTAAATCTAAGAGTACCTTGAAGGTAGTGAAATATCATCTTAGATGTTTTTGAGTTCAATCATGAGGCTCCTATATGAATCTCAAAACCATTCCTACTAGATAATAAATATTGATCCTAGCATGAGTCGAATAGACGAGACTGCCAACAAGTTATCAATACAAAGTAGCATCAACCAATGGTGTAGTAAAGTCAGCTTCAAGTTTGACTCTAGATAAAAAGGGAGTTAGAGATGAATTACAATCATTCATGTGAAATCAAGAAAGTAGATCAAGAGTATATGTGGCCTATGTAAGAGTGATTGTTGAGTTAGACTTGAAATATCAACACCAAGGGGGTAATGCAATAAACCAAAGTAGATATCATGTCAAATCTATCTTGTCTACTAACTTCATTGTTGTAATAGCAAAGGAAGATCTCTTAGTGATCAAAAGATCATCAACATAAAGTACCAATATCAACAATGAATCATCCTACCGCAAGGGATATACATTAGGAATTGAATGGCTAGAGTAAAATTTGAAGCTAGGAGGAAGGAATCCATCTTGGCATACCAAGTTTGAGGAGCTTATTTGAGGTCATAGAGGGATTTCCTAAGTTTGAAAACTAAGGATGAATCATGAATAAACGTTGGTGGTTGTTCCATGTAAATCTCCTTCTCAAGGTCTCCATGAAGAAAATCACTCTTCACATCCACCTGGTGCACATCCCAACCATGTGTTGTGGTAATAGCAAGTTTGAGTCAGATTGAAGTCATCTTGGCCATTGATGCAAGGGTCTAAGTGTAGTCAATGTCAGCAACTTGTGAAAACCCCTTGGCAACCAAACATGCCTTCTATAGTTTATCAATTGACCCATTTGCAACAAATTTGGTCTAGTATATCCACCTACATTGAACCATCATACTTCCCTTAAGAAGTGGTGTCAAGTCTCAAGTGTGATTTCTCATTAAGGAATCATATTCCTCATGTATATAGCACTATCTTGATGTCTCTTAAAATGTCTATGGATCAAAGGTTGATGGAAAGAAAGCATGTGACCACTTTGATAGTTTGATTATGCGTGTATAGCATTTATTAGATTCCCTACCCAAGTACATACACTCTAAAGCATTTATATATCCCATAAAGGGTGAGAAGTGGGTGAGTCAAGTGCTAAAACATCATCCTCCAAAACATGTGTAGAAGTGATGAGAATGAATTCATCACTATCCTCATTGTCAAAACTAGAAGAAGAAGAAAAAAAAGACTATACCTTAGGAATCTATTGTGGACGGTCTGATTCATTAGAAGAATAAATAAATCCAAGTGATTCCATAATAGAAGGAGAAGTATCAATTGTAGAGTTGATAGGACTCTCTTGAAACTTAGCATTCCTCTCAGTGAACAACTCATGTGTGGTTAGTTGGAGAGGGTGATAACCTTCTTACCATTTGGATAACCTATAAATATGCAAGGTTTAGATTGTGGTTCTATTTCCTTGCTATTATGCTTTGGTATACATGCCATGGCTAGATATTTGAAGACCCTAAAGTTCTCAACTGATGGTTTCCTACTTGTCTAAGCTTCAAAGGGATTGATTTCCTTCAAGGATTTTTGAGGAACTTTATTTTGAATATAACAAGAATAGTTGATTTCTCTTTCCTAGTATTGTGGTGTAAGGCCCTTGGAGTGCATCATATAGTTAGTCATCTATTTTAAGGATATATTCTTACATTCATTAACACCATTATTTTGGGGAGAATAAGGAACTATGTATTGTAATTTTATCCCCCTTTTTATACAAAACTTCTCAAACCTTTGGTTGATATACTCACCACCATGCTTTTCCTTTGTCCAATTTATCTTTGGTATGATTCCCAAAGGTACAACCCTCATAAAGTTAACCCTACAAAACCTTATGACCATTTCATATTGACTTAATTTATCAAGGTAGCAATAGTTAAGGTGGCCAAGACACTCAAGCCATAATTTTCTAACTTCATTTGAATGAGTAAGCAATATTATAAGAGAAATATTAGGTGCAAAATGTGACAAGGTATACAACCTAGCTTGGTGATTTACTCTTCACAAAGTTAAAAAAATGTTGTACAATTCTCTAGTATCAACTAAGTTTGGATAAAAGTGAATTGTCTTGCCTTCCCTATGTGGGTAATATGATATATTGATAAGAGATTAGCTAAAAGAGAAGGTTCACTTAGAACATTTGTGAATGTTCCACCTTCAAATTGAACAAACCCTCTCTTTTCAACTACTACTAGAGTGTCATCACCCAAAGTGATAGAAGACATACTATAAGAATCTGAGAAAGAAAATTCAACCTATGAAGAACCCACATGGTGCAAGGCACAAGACAAAGATAATGATGATGATGTAGTGGCAACTAGAGCCTTGCCCTTATATTTATCATTACTTTGTCCCTTTACCTTAGTATATTCTTGAGTTGATGAGGATTGTTTGATAGATTAAAGAGCCCCTATGTTGTTCTTATCAAGAAGTTGTGAGAGGTGGTAAATCTATTTCTTCATACATTTGTGCTCATTGTGCCCAAGTTTCTTACAATAGGAACACCTAAATTTTATTTCTTAGGTTTCCCTTTTTTTGAAGAAGTTTCAACATTGGTTTTGAAAGATTTTAGTTTTTGATCTTTCTTGGTCTCCTTGTCCAACCTCTAACCTTTGACATTTACCAACTCTCTAGTCAAAGGGATGAGGTTTGGTTGAACCCTGACCTTCAATAATTCAAAAATCCCTCTTATTTTTTTAGAACTTCTCACCAACTCACTAGAACAACCTGTAAAGGCCATGTGATAACTAGAAATGACTTGACATGCCAAAAAATATTAAAAACTAATATAAACATAATTTTTTTGCTTGAATAGTTTCATGCATGGTTTGGCATGTGATCTAATTGGTTTTAAATAGAAAAAATTAGATGGCAATTAGGATTCCATTTATGGCTTGATTGAGCCCTGCACCTACCTAAGGACACAGGTATAACTACCTTTTTCACCTTGATTATCATAGGTTCAATGTTGGTGAATGCCATGGCCATGCCTAATTTACCACTAGTGGTTAAATTTTTCAATGATGGATCTCTTACACTATTTGGGATGATTTTGTTGGGAAAATGTGTCTCAACCTTACAATTATATATATATATATATATATATATATATATATATATATATATATATATACATACTAGTTACACCAATAGGTGTATACAATGGTAGCAAAGAGAAAAATGTGAGTGTGTTAACTTTTTCAGGAAACTCCTAAAATGGTGAAATACATTAAATAATGATATATTGTAAATCTAGACCGTTCATTATTAGGTTTTAGATCTAATGATGGATATTTTTTGGCCTATCTTGCCCTAGAATGTAACCCTATTTTATGAGGGCGTTGTATTATGGTTGCAGTAGACGATGATGCATTATGAGAGTTTGATAGCGGTCATGTTGTCTCTTGATATTTGGTGGTTATACTCCTATGAGAAGCTTTCTTTGCAAGTATATTGTAATCTTTGTGATTTCTGAATAATATATTGGGCGACTTTTGGAGTGTGGGGTTTTTCTCTTGAAAGGGTTTTCCCCACGTAAATCATTGTGTCGTGGTACAAATGATATTTATATTATTTTTGTTTAAGTTTTTGTAACTGTTAAAGATCTATAATTTTTTTCATTTTTCTCCTCTCCAGATTAGTGTAGGAAGTTGTTTCACTACCTTTGTTTCCTTACAAGTGGTATCAGAGCTTGATCACCTTTGGTTTCAGTTGTGGGTTGTTGGGTTTTTTGAACTAATCTAGATTTGAGTGGGAGCTTGTGTAGAAGACACTTTGTGATCTTTTTGCAAGAATTTTTAGATGTCAAGTTCATCAGGGAGAATAAAGTGGAGAAATTTTCTACAAATAATTTTGAGATGTGGAAGCTAAAGATGGAGGATTTTTTGATAGATTAAGATCTATGGAATGTTGTTGATGAGAATATTTCAAGGCCTACAAATCCTACTCAAGTTGCTCAATATGATATTATGGACTGTAAAGCCAACGGTCTAATCAGATTATGCTTGGAAAACTCCATTTTAATTAATGTCCATGAAGAGACCTCTGCATAAAAACTATGGAAGAAGCTTGGTGAGATGTATTAGGCCAAATATTTAGTGAACAAGATTTTTTTGAGGAAGAAGTTGTATTCCTTGAGAATGGAAGAGGGTGGATGAATCACAGACCACCTAGAAGCATTCAATATGTTGGTGGCTCAATTGGCATCAGATGGTGTCAAAATGGATGAGGAGGAGAAATGTCAGATTTTGCTTTATTCTTTGCCTGATTCATGGGATTCTCTCATTATGGCTATTGAGAATACTTCTATTATATTGAAGACTAAAGATGTGGTGGGTTCTTTTCTTTCTGAAGAGATGAGGAGGAAGGTATCCATCACTACCAAGCGGCCCTAAATGTTCATGGAAGACCTAAGGAAAAAGGCAAGAAGAATGAGAAGCATGACAAATCCAAGTCCAAGGGGAGAGATCTAAATCTCCTAGAAAGTCCAAAGTTATTTGCTAGAACTACGGTAAGCCTAGACATGTTTGTAAGGATTGTAAAGAAGAAAAGAAGAAGAAAAAGAAGAAATTTAATTTTGATTCCGAGTTTGAGAAGGAAGATGGTGATGCATTCATTGCAACTTTGGAAACTCGCGCAGGTAATGATACATGTTTAGTTGACTTAGGTGCATCTTTCCATATGACCTTTAATAGAGATTGGTTTTCTGAATATGAAGAATTTGATTGAGGTAAGTGTACTTGGGTGATGATTCCCATTTAGACATTGTTGGTCGTGGTAGAGTTAAAACCAAGTTTCTTGATGGTAGAATAAAAAGGATTAATGGTGTGTTACATATCCCTAGATTAGCACAAAATTTGTTATCTATGAGAAAACTAATAGATGTGGGTGTGCAGGAAGTATTTTTTGATGTAGGATGCAAGATGGTCGTGCTATGGTGATTCATTAGAGGTGTTGATGAATATGACATTATATAAGCTTGATACATGTACTGTTGAGTGCAATAATACTTTTGTGAAAAGCAAGTCTGTGGAAGAAGTGAGGGTTTGACCTTCAACAGATGGTCATGGATTTTGGGTACCAAAGGGTGCTCTTTCTTCTGAAACAATTTACAACAAATAAAACATGTTTATGGCACCAAAAGACTTGACCACGGTAAGAAAAGATTAATGAACCTTGAAAAATAAAGAAAAACCTTGTTTGAAAGGTTTATTGATTGTAATCTTGAATTTGATTTATGTGAGCAGCATTGCATTTATGGAAAAAAACCATGTTTATTTTAGTCGAGTTCTCATAAATCTTGTGGTGTATTGGATCTTGTACAGTTAGTGTTTGGTCTTTTGTAGATGTTCATGGTGGTAAATCCACATATATTATGTTTCATTTATTGATAGTTATAGTAGGAATGGGTATATTTCTAGAGTAAATCTAAAGTTTTTAGTTGATTTAAAATTTAAAAGCGATGGTTGAGGATTCTGAGAATATAAAAGAAAATAAAATGTTTGAGGACTAATAATGGCGGTAAATTTTTCTCTAATGATTTTGATAAATTTCGTAAAGATTGTGGTATTCGTAGACAAAAGACAACTCTGTATTCTCTACAATAGAATGGAGTTGCATAAAGAATGAACATGACACTGATGGAGAAGGCTAGGAGTATGTTGAGTGGTGTTGGTCTAGAACAAAGGTTTTGCGTGGAAGTTGTTGCCACTGCCTGTTACTTGATTAACAGGTCTCCTACATAAGCTCTTATTGATAAGACACCTATAGAGGCATGGTCGGGTCACAAGTGTTCATTAAGAAATCTTAGAGTTTTTGGTTGTGAGGCATATGCACATGTGCCAATGGATAAGTGAACAAAGTTGGAGAACAAGTTCGTGAAATGTATCTTCATCAGATATAGTTATGGTGTGAAACGATACAAGCTTTGGTATCCTATTGCACAAAAGTTAATTCATAGTAGAAGTGTTATTTTTAGAGAAACTAAACCTTCTATTGTTACATTGAAGCCAAAATAAAGTAAATAGGAAGATGTGATTCAATTTCCTTCTACACCTGAGAAAGTTGAATCGAGGCCCAAGGATAGACAAGAAGTTGAGGAGATCTCAATATAGCTCTGGATCTTCAGAAGAGGAGGAAGAACCTCCAACTCAACTTGTTTGTAGGTCTACAAGGAATAGACAACCACCCGAAAGGTATTCACCTGATAATTGGAGATATATTTTTTCCTTAAATACTAACATGGATGAACCCAACTCTGTAGAAGAGGCACTAGGTATGAATGATGCAAAATCCTACAAGATTGCTATGGATGAAGAAATGGCATCTTTGAAAAATAATGATACATGGGATCTTGTACCATTGCTTAAAGGATGAAAATCTATTGGTTTTAAATGTGTGTTCAAGAAAAAGATTGGTACAGATGGAGGTATTGAGAAGTACAAAGCAAGGTTGGTTGTGAAGGCTTACTCTCAAGTTGAGGGTGTTGATTATGGTGAGATATTTTCTCCTATTACAAAAATGACATTTATTAGATTTTTGCTTTCTATTGTTGCTACTTATGATTTAGAGGTTGAGCAAATGGATGTGAAAATTGCTTTCCTTCATGGTGATATGGAGGAGGATGTCTATATGATACAACCATAGCACTATGTAGTGAAAGGTAATTTAAGTAAATTGGTTTACAAATTGAAGAAATCTTTGTATGGCTTAAAATAGAGTTCTAGGATGTGGTACCAGAAATTTGATACATATGTGTTGATTGTGGGATTTGAGCATTCTAAATTAGATCATTGTGTTTATTATAAAATTGATGGTGATCATTTCTATTTATTACATTATATGTTGATGATATGTTATTTATTGGCAAAGGGAAAGGTATGATTTCATAACTAAAATCTCAACTTGCTACTAAATTTGAAATGAAAGATCTTGGTGCAACTAAACACATTATTGGGATGGAGATTAAAAGAGATAGAGTGAACAAAAAGCTATGGCTTGGCCAAAGTAAGTAAGTCAACTCAATTTTACAAAGGTTTGATATGCAGGACTATAAAAGATTGTGCGTTCCTGTTTCAACTCGAACAAAGTCATCTATTTCATATTGTCCAACATCTCCATCAGAGATGGAAAACACGAGAAAAGTGCCTTACTAGAGTGCAATTGGAAGTTTGATGTATGCTATGGTTTGTACTAGACCAAACATTGCCCAAGCGGTGGAAGTTCTTTCTAGATATGTCTAATCTTGATTCCAATCCGGACCTAGTAGGGAGAGACTGAACAATAGCCCGGGACTGATGAGCCCCATCTACACCTGTGCCAAGAGTTTGTTTTCGGAGTTCTAACTGGATATGCTCGATCCACACCCCCAGAACGTGGATGGAGCTGTTACATATAGTGGTGCTCCCTTGGGAACCGGGGCGCCCTGTAGGGGCAAGAGCTTGTTGGTTCTCGCATCCATGCCAGTTCCGGATCGAGCCGCAATGATAGATCGCGGAAGAGGCAGGAGTTTCATTAGTAGCAGAGGCTCGGTACTAGGGTTCATCGGGGGGAGCAGAGCCTATTCCGGGTGGGGAACCGGTATCGCAGCAGCTGGGGCCCGCCATCGAGCAGCATCAGCGCGAATGGTTCTGAATCATCCGATGTATCAGCACTGGAACCGACATTCCCGTCACCACTCCAGGCAACCTTCAACGGCCTGCGCCGGGCACTGTCCCCCAGTGTCATAGGCATCCGATCAAATGCATTCTAGTTCATTGGGATGCAGTTAAAAGAGTCTTCAAATATTTGCGAGGTACCTTGAAGATTATTCCTTATGTTATCATACTAATATGACTGAAGATGAGATTTCCCTTGATATTCATGGTTATGTGGATTCAAATTGGGCAGGTGATTTTGATAGCAGAAAATCCACCAGTGCTTATGTGTTTACTTTATTTGGTGGTGCAATTAGTTGGATGAGTAAGCGACAAGTTGTGGTTGCTTTCTCCACTACTGAAGCAGAGTATATGGTAGCTACTCATGCTTATAAAGAAGCCATTTGGATTAAGAGACTATGTTCAGATATTGGAATAAAACAAGGTGTGATGACAATCTATTACGACAGTCAAAGTGTGGTATTTCTAGCCAAGAACCTAACATTTCATGCTAGGACCAAGTACATTGATGTACAATATCATTTTGTTAGAGATATGGTCAAAGATGGCAGGGTAAAGCTAGTTAAGGTAGATACTTTGATGAATTTTGTGGATTCTTTAACTAAGCCTACGATCACAGAAAAGTTTAGATGGTATTCAGAGACTGTGGGCCTTTCGACCCCTAACAATTAAAGAGACAATGTTTACACCCTCACGTTGCTCTTGCAAGGTGTTCAAAAAGTGGGAGATTTGTTGGGAAAATATGTCTCAACCTTGCAATTATATACATTTTTTTGTTGATAGGATGCATATATATAATTTATATATATTTCCTAGTTACACCGATAGGTTTATATAATGGTAGCAAAGAGAAAAATGTGAGTGTGTTAAATTTTTCAGGAAACTCTTAAAATGGTCGGCATACATTAAATAATGATATATTGTAAATCTAGACTATTCATTATTAGGTTTTAGATCTAATGGTGGATATTTTTTTGGCATGTCTTGCCTTAGAATGTAACCCTATCTTATAAGGGCATTGTATTATGGTTGCGATAAACAGTGATGTATTCTGAGAGTCTGATAGTGGTCGTGTTGTCTCTTGATCTCTGGTGGTTATACTCATATGAGAAGCTTGCTTTGCAAGTATATTGTAATCTTTGTGATTTCTGAATAATATATTGGGTGGCTTTTGGAGTGAGGGGTTTTTCTCCTGAAAGGGTTTTCCCCACGTAAATCACTATGTCATGGTATGCATGATATTTATATTATTTCTATTTAAGTTTCTGTAACTGTTAAAGTTCTGTAATTTTTTTCATTTTTCTCCTCTCAAGATTATTGTAGGAAGTTGTTTTGCTACCTTAGCTTCCTTACAAATTTTCTTAGTATTTTTCATAATTTTTCACCCCTTTGTGTGTAGATTTTTTAGCTTATGATGGCTAAATCAATTATAAATCTATATAGGATGGATTTTATTGACTAAGTGCATGTTCTTAAACTCTATGATGACATTTTCAAGGCCTGAGGCCATGTTTGGGATGTGAGAAACATGTTAATACTTTACACACTATATTAGCTAATTTTTTTGTCCTGGCTAGCTATGTATGCAAGGCAATTTGATTTTTATTGTAAATTTTTAGTTTCTAAACCAATTTTAGGGCCTAGTTAATTCTATAGGTTGTTATAGGGAATCCAATGTTGAATTTTCTAACAATAATGATGAGATATTGTCTATAATAGTATAGGTGTGATGTTGGAAAAGTGAAATCCTAGGGCTTACTTAAGATTAGTCACCTTTCCAAGAATGACATTAGGGGAATTGAGGATGAGCAAGGACATGAGATTAACTAACAACCTGAAAGGTGATTCAACTAATCCTTGCTCAGGGATTCCCCTTTTTATGTGTTTGGAAGATGTGTGTGATTTGGAAATGAAATTATGATGAAATGTAATGATATAACTAGCTAATTATTAAAATGGACTATTCTGATATGAATACAAACAATCTAGAAGTTGAAAGATAAATTTAATGACTAGAAATAGAAAAAGCAAACATGTGTACACCTATGATTTGAAAGGTGACTAATATACATGACATTCAAAGCAAAATTCCCTTTAACAAAAACTTATATACATGACATTCAAAAGTATTTACAAAAGCATTACATTGTGGTACCTTATCGAAGTTGTCAAGAGGATAAATTTGATATGGTATGGGAGGCTAATATGATTCTCTCATTCGCCACCTCACTGGGATAACTCACTTAGTGGATAGACTGAGGTTCCACTACCCCAAAGTGAGCTGATTGGGATAACTCACCTAATGGACAGACTGAGGTTTCACTACCCCAAAGTGAGCTGATTGGGATAACTCACCTAGTGGATAGAGTAAGGTTCCACTACCCCAAAGTGAGCTAATTGGGATAACTCACCTAGTGGACAGATTGAGGTTCCACTACCCCAAAGTGAGCTGATTGGGATAACTCACCTAGTGGATAGACTGAGGTTCCACTACCCCATCTAGTGAGCACACACATAATTGGGAAAAATCACCTAGTGGATAGATCAAGGTTCCACTACCCTAGAGTGAGCAACACATATTACAGACAAACATCCCCATTCCAAATTATGTTGAATGGTTGTGCTTAATACTTTGTTTTTCTTTATTTTTCTTGGCCTTTGATAGGGTATGGTTATGTATCTTTGTTATTGATGCATACTAAAGTGTCTTGAATGTCTACTTTAGTGTGAGTTTATTATGGGGGAAAAATCTCACTAAAGTGGGTGAAAAATGTAGTGTTAAAAAAAAACCCTTTTTCACACCTAATTTTGAAATAAGTGATATTGAATTAACCTAATTATGCCTTGCTTCAATGTTGTAATGTGTTTTGCACATTCATGTTGAATCTAGGGCCATTTTTTAACAAAATTTACTTAAATTGTACCTTATTTGGGGTATTGTAAAGTGTTGTATTACACTTTCACACTTATCTAGGGTTTCATTAATTAATTGTGGTTAATTGAGCTTAATTAGCCCCTTTAATTCAAATTTAAGCCTTATTAATGACACCTTCTAAAGGATCTATCCCAACACCCAATAATCAAATGGCATAACATTTAATTTGGAAAATTCAAGGTCCTATAAAATGGTGCTAGGACCCATTTTCCTTTAGTGGCGAATGGGTCCTCTCCACATAGGACATCCCTTTCTTTGCATTTTTGACATGGGTTTTTGATGTTCATTCATCCCCTTGAAGCATGGTCCTAGAAAGTTGTGCTAGGACCCATTCACCTTTAGTGGTGAATGGGTCATCCTCACATAGGACACCCCATTTTGAATTTAATTTTGGTGGGATCATAATGATTTTCAATCCTAGATCTAGTGTGAGCTTGAACTATTTGAATTTCAAATTTAATCTCTAGATTTAGTATAAATATGGGGTTAATTCACATTGTTTCACCTAGCAACCTGGAGTATTCATGCATTATAGCAAGTTCAAGTTTACAAGAGCATTTCAAAGGAATTCAAAGGCATAATAGTGAAGTCTTATTGCAGCAATTCAAGATCATTTCATCATGTCAAAGGCATAGTGCATTCATGCATGTTGTTGAGTTAAGATTGTGGATGTAGCATTGAAGATCTACTTGCAAGCAATTGTTACACATCTAATTTGCGATCAAGATCTACATTCTTCATGGCCACTACATGTTAGTTTGCATATTTACATTCCAAGACAATTTCCAAGGTATCATCACTTCATTATTTCCTGTTTATGCTTCAATGCTTCAATTTAATTATTTCATCATTTGGTTTAATTACCTAAAAGGGGTTTGACTTAGGCAAACCCCTATTCACTAACAATCAACAAGTTTATCTTCTCTTGAATGTACATTTGTAGATTTATAGGTTGAAGATCAAGTAGAGGAGAAGTTGGAAGCAAAATTTTCAAAGTTGCAAAGTTGCAAAGTTTTCATTCATAGTGCAAGAACATGAAAAGAAGGCTACAAAATGTGCTACAGGTTTTCAAGAGCTGATAACTGAGGATCTGAGAGTGTAGGCATCAAGGAAAAAAACCTAGATCTTAGTTTCAAAAAACCTATCAAGGACCCATTTTCCACTAAAGGTGAATGAGTCCTTTTGACCTAAAAATAGACTTCTTGCGGCAAGGTACACATCATTCTAGCCTCTCAAAAATCTCCTCATAGTTTCTATAACAGTTAAGGTTAGTTTCTTATTGTTATTTGCACCACATCACACACAAAATCACATGATTTAGGGTGAGAATTGGTGGTCTATCATTTTGATT
>VDFB02301092.1:0-41766 GCA_007258455.2 Sequoia sempervirens
TCATCATGCCTTGATTCTAACCAATGTAAATGAAAGAGGCTAAGCTACTAGGTTCTTCTATTTTGCGCATCAACATCATACCAAATAGAACAAGTCTAAATATGGGTATGGGTTCAGCCTACGTTCACCAAGACCTCTACGCAAACCTAGGCAAGAGTTGGCCATTCCTAGAAGAACCTAGATGAAAACAAAAAATAATTTTGAACCCAAATTATATTAAAAAACTGTTCTAGGCACCTCCAATTCTATCATGGATCCATTTGGAATCTACTAGGATTGGCTCTCAATGTACCTCTTGGGATGTTTTGAGTCATTTGAAAATGTGTAACCCTTTGATACTTCTGCTCTTCGCTGCCTTAATCAATTTTTGGTTTCTTTGAAATAGGAAACATCTAATGTGCATTTAGAGGCTGATACTTGGAACAATGTCATCTAGTTAGTATCCATGGCTATTGGAAACTCAGCCCTATGAGCTCTTGTTTCCTCTAGCATTCTTCGAAGACACTTTGTAGTGTAGAAAGCATCTATTCAATAACAAGTACTGATTGATAACCCTTTTCTCATTTGCGTAGTTACATGACTTCCATGTGGATGGAGGTTGACAAAGGTATCTTTAGAGGATGAATACATAACAAGTTCCACTTACCATATTATTGCTAGTATTAAACTTTGTTTGTATGCTCAACAAGTGGCATGGACAGAGGCTAAATATAAATGAGCATTGAATATAGTGTCAGCACATCATTACTCATACACCTTTTTGCTTGGACATGCTCGGTTTGATCTTTCCCACTTCAAACAAAACTTTTTAAAGGAATCCTTCATGGCTTAAATCAGGTTTTAAAATATGAATTGGGAAACACTTTGAAGAAAGTAGAGAGCATTTAAAAATGGAGTGGGGTCCTTTTTCCAAACAAGGCAAGATGTATTATCAATAATTATTTATAAAATTGTAAAATAATAACTAATAAATTATAGACTTATTATTTATAAAGTTATGACTTTATTATTTATTGTTTATGGACATTATGAATAAATAAATATATAAGTATAGATATATTTATATATATCCTATTTATATTTATATTTATATTTATTTATTTTTAATATATGTATATAGTTATTATGAATAATTTTATATATTTTTAATAGTATGGCCATTCCCACCCCTACCAAGGGAAAAAAATTACACAAGTGGCAAAACCAAAACCTGATTCCATACCCAATACCATACTCAAACTGGCAACTTAGGAGAAAGGTCATAGAAGAAATGACTACTCACATCAAATAGTCGTGAAATTTATTACTTAAGTATACATACTCCATGTACTGAAATATGACATAAAATGAAATATCTAAACTATACCAATTACTTGGAGGAACTTAACTGCTGGAAGATGCCAAAAAAGGTATAAAAAATATTCACTTTTCAACACATTTTATTTTTTGGAACCCATCAATTATGAATAAATGTGTGCCAAGAAGTTTATGCTGGCGAGATCCCTCCAAAATAATGAACTAAAAGAGAATTTGCATACAACTCAATAAAATTATCATGCAAATGATTTTATTTTTCACTGTTGGACATAATATCAAAAGAACATACTTCTATAGAATATTTATAGATGATATTAGACAATGTCCTGGACAAGGTAAAGAAGGACCTGAGTATAGATCCAGCATCTGTATTAACATAAAAGAAATGTTGATGCCTGCAATAGCAAAAGGATACTCCCAGGTGGCTCTCTTCCCTTCTTGTTTCAACAATAGCCTATGGAATGATTTCTGCACTTCACAAACATTTAGGAAAAGTATAATACACTTCCATTAATAACCAGACAATGTTTATATAAAACAAGTTAAATTTTATCTAATATCAAACAAACATGCCACTTTGGTAGGAAAGGAAAATCTTATATCTTAAGATAGCCAAGAAGAAAGCAACTTTAAAAAGTCAAAGTGTACATACTGGAAATGTTTTGGCAAAAAAGAGCAAGTTCTCAAGTGAAACAAATCCGCCACCCCTGAAAAAATGGCATTTTTTTTCATTTTCCAGATCATTTTAAACTTCCTTTTCATCAACAAAAATTAAAGATATTGACAGAAATAGTGGTGACCAATCTCAGGAATTAGACATAATATGACATTTTTTCCATTTTCGAGATCACTTTAAACGTACTTTTCATCAACAAAAACATAAAGATATTGACAGAATTAGTGATGACCAATCTCAGGAATTAGACATTTTATTACAAATCTAGTGGCTGTTTCTCTAAAATCAACTATAATATCTTTATTAATACTTCTTTTGTGTACAATCCATATGTAGGAAATCAAAAATGTCTTCTTCCCTACTGGTGAATAAGTAAGGCCTTACAGGATAAAAGATTTTATGCTTCCAACTCAAATGATGAGAGATGATGTTAAGGTGATTTCATCTAGTATGCTAATGCTACTATTAGCTCTAATATTGACCATTATAGTAATCTTTGTTCCAACAGTACTTGCAAAGGGAGAAAATCTCACTTTCAATGACTGTAAGTACTATTTGAAAAAATAAAAAATGACTACTGCTGTTATATGAGAGGAGCTTCCAAGAACAGCCCTGCAGGCCATTGGTTTGGTAGCAATGAAGAGCAATTGACATGATGATAACCTAAGTTCAAGACTTGCTAGACATTCTTCCTGTGTTAATGTGGTGATGATAACACAGGCCCACAAAGAAAAGGCTGGGTGCAAATCCACATGAAGGTCAATTGAATAAATATCCCTAGGAGATGAACTCTTAGAAAAGCAATCTTTTAATATTTATAATGCATTCATTCCCATGGACAAGTGTAAGATTTTAATTAATTCACTAAACAAAAGGAAAAAGAGAGCCATTTGCAGTACCATACCTAAAATCTGTTGATGGATTTGAACCTTGCCATCCCATATCTTTCCACTGCTCTGAGATGAGTCCCCATAGTTCCACATCAGGAAATGCTGCTCGCCATAGGGCTTTGAGAGCTTCCTGACATACAAAAAGCTTACTTAATAGCATAATTTATGGAAGCTTGCATTTATGAAAGTACAAATGAAACAGACAATTAAGAAAAATTGCTAAGAGTTAGAAAGGCAAATATAATGAAACTTGAAATACTTTTGAAGATTATTGTGACATTTGATACTGTTTGACCAAGAGATAAATTTATGCCAAAGGTTCTAACTTCTACTGCAGTTCAGTTTAAAATCCCCCATTTTGTAACATTCGTCATTCAACATAAAGAATTTCCTTCAGTAGAATCAACGAGCAAGTAGAGACAAATTTGTATGAAGCCTTGCACATAACACTTGACCATAGTTTCTGCCAGCTGTCATTTTGGAACAGCCAGGATGGATTAATCATAAGACAACTAGTCCGCTCCTTTGGAGAGAGATAATTACCAAGGTTAAGCTAGTAGCCTGGTATAATAATCAGTAACACCATGTGCTCTGTGCACCATAAAAAAGGGTTTTGAAACCATCAGAATGAAAATATGAAGATTGAAGTCAAAATTGACTTCTCAAAAAAAGCTAGAAATAAAGGGAAATAAGCAAAAATGCAGTGAGGCCATTGAACTCCCAATTTATATCAGATATATCTCACGTAAATGATCATACAATAATATCTAGGTTTACACCTGATATAACGCTTAAAATTCTATTTCTTAAATAGCACTAGCATCAAACCTTTATCACTAATATTCAAGTAGGTAAATGAGCTCTACCCCAAATTTACGTTAATTTTTTTTATACTCATGGAAACTTCTGTTGCTCCCAAGCACACCCGCACTTCTACTGATCTGCATCATTTTTGGCATCTTTATTTCTCTCTGAATGGCGATGGGGTGCACCTTCTGTTGTTGTTGCTTCTATTGTTGCTGGAGTGCTTTGACGGTCTGCTTCCAGGTGGGATGTTGTTGCCCCTACCTCTCCTAGTCTTGCGCACAAATTTGTTGCCTCTCCTTCCCCCACGCATCTTGCCGATCATTTTCCAACTGTTCAAACTGATCCACCTGCTAATAGGGGTGGTTCTGATGGTTTGCCCCATTCTGCTCTTTCCCCAATGTTGTTCCCTATGTCTTTTGCTGAGTTGACTATGGTTTTTATGGGTTGCAATAATTTGGTAGATTTGTCCAGAAGAACCCTACTTGTGGCATATTTTTGGTGTTTGATCCCATTGTGAGTGCTTCGGCAAAGGATTCTGCGAACTTTCGATGAGATCCATCTGTATGTCCCTCCGCACTCTACCCCTTAGCGTGGAGATGGCGATTTTGTTTCAGCTATGTCTTATGCTGAGAAAGATAAAATTCTTTTCACCCATAATTGTCAGATTGGTGTTGAGATTCAGAATGTGGTTAAGAAGTCTGAGAGGATTCCCCTACTTTAGCTCCAGTTGGAAGTTATAGAATAAGACGAGCATTATTTTGAAATAGGGCTGATTTGTAGACTCCACAAGTTCTAGCCTACTCTTGCAAATCTCCACTCCTGGATTTCGAAGACGTATAAACCCTTCCTCTCTAATGATTTAGTCATGCACATGCACAGGTTTTTTCATTTAATTTTTATTTAATTATTTTTAAATTTTACTATAGCTATTTGTGGCTCAGAGGAAGAACGCCAGTTTCTCCTAGAGACATGCACTTGGTCGTGGGGTAAGGTTTCTCATTGTATGACACCTTGGTATCCTGCATTCAAACTTCCCACTGAAACTTTCTCTGTGGTGTTCATTTGGGTTAGGTTGGTTAACCACCCACTTGCAATTTTGGCTCACTTCCAGCTTTAAGGTGATAGGCAATACCTTGGGAAACTTTATTTCTATATCTCTGGAAACTGATTCTCAAGCCCATCCTACTTCTGCTTATCTAAATGTTGAAATTGATATGTTGTGGGGTCTTCTAGAGGAGATTTGGCTCAAAGGTGAAGGTCAAATTTGGAAGGAGCGACTAGATTATTGAAGAATATCATTTAGGTGTAGAGTTTGTCATGCCCTTGTTCATTTGGCAAAGGATTGTGGAAGGAAAAAAGCACAAGAGTCCCAGCCAAGCATCTTTGTGGAAAGGAGCAGATTCTCATCTTTAGCTGATTTTAGTTGACCACAGTTTCCCTAGTGGCACTTCTCCTACTCCCTACTAAAGTTTTTGGAGCTCCTAGAAAAGATTTCTTTAGAGGGCTACCCCTCTAGTTCATCATCTTCTCCTTCGAAGCAAGTATCTCCTCCGATGGAGGAGCCTAGGTCCCCCCAGATTCCTACTTTGCAAAAAGATGGATTGCCTTTGGCTCTCTCGGATGGTGGTCCTTCTCAAGACTTGTGTCCTTTTGTGAATGGTCAAGTTTTTGTGATCTTGGGCTCCATTACCAATTCCTCAGGTCCAAGGGTTTGGACTTCTGTCACTAATAGGAAATCTTTTGCAAGGAAGTCCTCCCTTATGGTTCTCAAATCCTACCATAAAAATAGAGCTGGTTTGCCTGTAGGATGATTTTTGAGTTTTCAATTCTATTGGTTGGTAGTGTTTGGTTCCAATTAACAGTTGGTTTAACATAACCAAATCTTTTGCTTTCTTATTGCATCCTATTTAGGCTCTTCAATTGATGGATGAGGGGTGGAATACAACCCTTGATTTATGTATCGAAAAAAAAATTACAGTATATTTTTTTTAAGTAGAATCACACAATAAAGGATTCTAATTGAATTTTAAATTTCATTCTTCCCAGGTTTCAAAATAAATGCTTAAAGTATTATCCAACTTAGTTTCTTACCTTGGGATTCAAGGACCAATGCAAGTTTGGGAAAGCCATCCGAAAGCTAGATTTTACAGGCTCACATAAACAAATTGTAATAACTACCCCATTTTTTTCTACAAATTTGACCCGTTAGCGTTAGCTAAAATGCAAAGATAAGTAATTGAATAAGCAACCCTCCACTTTTTGATCACCCAGATCCCAGAGTGGGCAAGGTGAGAGCATACGGTGAAAAGGGGATCTTGCAATTACTGAAATAACAAGCTAACTAGGAAAGAACGCCTTCCACTTTCTTATCACCAAGATCCCAGTATGGGCAAAGTGAGAGCATAGGGTGGTTGTCTTACAATATTGAAAACCTCTATGCTACCACTTCTTCAGTGGGGTGAATAATCATAATCAAGTGCATGAAAGTAAACATATGCTTGGTCAAAAATTACAATGAAAGTAAAATACACTTGGCAGCAAGCCGACCAACTTCCACTTGTTCAGCGGGAGCAAAAAGTAACATAAAGTAAAGCTCAACCACTTTTCAGCAGGAGCACCACTTGTTTTGTGGGGTAAGTATCGAAAATAACAATAATCAATTTGTTGATTGGTACTACCAATTCAGCATTACAATGAGTGTTTAGTACAAGATATTATGAGATAATCAAGTCAACATGATAGCCCACTGAATCAGTAAACAATCCCTGCAACATAGGAATGATTAGACATCATAAAACATGAAAAGATAAAGGAGTATCAGGAGTATTTAAAAAGGATGATACATTAGATCATGATGTTTGCACTCTCTCAAAAAGCTCCTAGCCAACAAGCCCTAGATGCAGCCTTAGGCCTCATGTTTTGTATGCATTATTCCATGGATGTTGTAATGTCCAAAGAGATTTTTCTTCCTATTCCCTTTAAATGAGTATAGCCCATTTTGGCCACATGGGCTTGGGCTTTCCATCTTCTCGACTACTATTTTGTCCTCCCCTTCAATACCTCCCTTATCATCTACTAGATTGTCTACCTCTTGAATCCTTCATTGCCCAATCATAAAACCACATACACATATTGATCAGTAACTTTATTCAATTTTCTTTCTCTTCTACTTACAAGGTTATCCTCACATAAAACAAATGGAAACATTTTCCCATCAAACTTCCACCATTGATCTTGATCGTCTTGTCTTTCTACAATTAGGGAAGTCTGTATGGTGATAATTCTGCAATTAGAGAAATCCATCAAAAAGGTTGTTTCTTCTTCTAAAAACAGTTTTTCCCAAGCTGTCCTCAAAAAGGTTTGAGATGGATCACTCTCAAGTCTTTCCTATTCGGTTCTATCTCACCTTTTATATTATCAACCCATCTCTATCTTCTCTCTTATATCCATTCTTCTAATCAAATGCACCTTTGTGCAAGATTCTTGGCATCATGAACTATAAATTATTTTTCTTCCTCAATCCTTGTAATTTTGTCTTCAACTCCCTAAACTGCTGATTGTCTTTGTATTTCTCTTTCCAAAATTCATTATATGCATGTTTCCATGGTAGCATAAAATTTATAATTTATAGCATGAGGATTCTCCTCCAATTGCTGGCTCTTACCATAAATCCAGAAAGCCAAGGATAATGGCATATGTTTTTCCCATCGAATTGACAAATGCCAAAGCATGTAATTTGAATGAAACTACTTATACAGAGTTGCAAACAAAAAGTTAGTCTTATCCATTTATCCACAATATACAAACATAATTAAATGCAAGTGAGGAACATTATATAGCAATAGAACATGTTAACAATGGAAACAAATGCAACCAGCAAAGTGACTATGCTAATTAATGCCTAACATGCATAGAGAGGAAATATTACGAGAACACAACATAAATGCAAATGCAATAATCAAAACAACTGTTATTGGTATTTTATTCAAAGTGTTAATCTATACATATGAGCATTTTACTTCATATAAAAACTAGCACTCTCTCAACATGAACAATATAGGAATGGGAAATGATGGTAATCTCAAAAACGGGGGTCAAGTAATCAATGATGAGTTCAAAGACAAGTGTTCACTACACCACTTGACACATCCCCAACTGTCAATCAAAAATATATCTCCCCACCCCAACCTTGCCTACCCACCTCTACCTCTTATTCTTCTCCACCCTTATTACTAATTCTAGATAACTCTACTTTAATAAAGGTGGTCTTGATATTGCATCTTATAATTAATTTACAAGGCCAATCAAAATGATTTAAAGCATATCATAAAACATTCTACATGTTTCAGTACCTAATCTATAGATGACTTCATCGTAATAGGAAAATGGATGCAATTGCCTTCAATCCAAAATAATTTAGTGAATGTGATGTTGATACTTTATATTAGAGACACATATTACTAAGAAAGAAAAAAAGGCAGATGCTTACTTGATGTTCCAAGCGAGTACCATCAAAGGGAACTTGCAATCGCATTTGAAGCTTTCGTAATCGCTCTTCCTGGATATGATAGCATAAATTACCATAAATGATCAAATGAGTTATATTATTTCTTGCCATTAAACAATAAGATTCCATTCAAACTATTATTCCTAAATATATGTATTAATAGTATATCATGCTTTCCTAAATCATACGCTTTTGACATACTTTCTTGCCAATACATACATCATTAAAGAGGCAAATAATATTTTCAATTTAAGATATGAAAGGGTTAAGTAGCCCAAAATAAATAGAAAATTGAATCGCATAAATTACGTAGCAAGGTTGCAACCATATGACAAGGACCTAAAACAATAATCATAAAACATCACATCAAGGTTTTGAAAATGCTTAATATATCTTGATGAGTTAATTTATAACAGCTGAGTATAAGGATTACAAGGAAGGTTCCTTATAATAAACGCAAGGAGAGAAACCATCTAGGCTTATGCTACAATGGGCTAAGAGTCAAAATCGTGGCAAAAAGATTCCACTGACATTTGACCAGAAGAAACAAATATTACTTAAAAGATTTCAACCCACTCATGGTAAGTGGGGAAGAATCCTCCTGAAAAACAGCTTTGCATCTTGCTTTCCACCGAAAATTTAGGGATGCCAGCTGAAGCATTTGCTAGGCATAATTGTAGCTATCCCTAACTATCCAAGAGCCTCATAGGTGGGATTAACTCCATAAGGTAGGAGTAATAAAGAGGAAATCAAACTCTGCCTGGAAACAGGTCCAAAGTCCTAACTATCCAAGAGTCTCGTAGGTGGGATTAAGCTTTGGTGCGACTACAAAAGATATGTTCAGCATTTTCCTCTTTACCAAATAAAATGCAGGAAGAGTTTGTAACCCCATTTTTTTATGGCCTTGTTTTGATTGTTAAACCTTAATGAGGCACTAGCCATCCCAAAACTTTGTGCTTGAAATAGGATTTTAATGTCCAAATGGTATGACAGAGCCTTTCCCAGCAAGATTCTAGATCCTTGAACCTCTTATTCAACCATGAAAAATTAAGAGAACTGCATTGCTTATACAAGTACTTTGTGTCATAATTGTGTAAGGTTTTCCCATTTATCCACTTCAGATCTTTTCAATAAGCTCCTATCACACTCAATTGCACTTTGGACAAACAATTTTCAGAAATCAATTTACAGATTTCTTCAAAGACCACTTCATCTGTCGTGTTCAGCATTGGGATCAATATAGATTGGCATACAGCTTCTATTATAAGAAAATAAGATTAGCGTCTTTCCCTTTACAAATACATGGCTATAAACAACTTAAAATAATGGTAAGCAAACTAATGGATTTTGTTTCAATATTGTAGGCTCCTAAAAACCATTTGTAGACATCTTGAATAGAGCAAGATAGCACATGATGTACAGAAAAAATAGATGTCTGATTTTATGCACAGTTATTGTTCATATCTAGGGTGCATCCAGAACATAATCTGATATTAACATACATCCAGTACAAGGATGCACGTCTACAAGAGGAAAGTGGAGTATCCCATAAAATGATGTCAAAAGTTATGGACCTTGAAAAGCTTACTCCGTCATATATTTTAGAGTTCCATTGTCCATAGCATTTAGAAAATAAATGTTGGAGGCAGCTGTGTATTGAGAAAAAATGTTTTTTTCAAAATACAAAAACAAAAAGAAAAATCTCTATATACAGTTGTCTCCAACAGAAAAAATATTTTATAGGATTACTCCATGCTGCATGCAGATTATCAAACAACCTTCCACTCTAATGCACCACCAAGTACAATATTAAGAACTCAATGTGTCATATATTCAGACCTACCTATTTAGTCTCGCAAATTTGTTTTTAAGACATTTAAGTAACTGTTATTGTTGTTGTGCCTTGCCTTTGGTAAGATAATATTTTGGTACATTTTCAAAATAACAGTTCTATAAAGGAATAGTTGCAATAGAATATATGTAGGCATAGGAAACTGAGATATACTGAACGTAGTCATTCTGCTAAATTCACAAAAAATCCTGTAGCACTGAAACAAATTGAAAAGTTATCTTTATTTGCATCTCATCCAGAAACTCATCTATCTTGTAAGTCAGGTAACATCTGCAAACTGTATGTACTGGCTTCTGCTGATAGAATTGGCAGTCATGTAAATTTATGAAACATACTGGCCACTATAAGTTCTCCACTAAGGGCCTCTGCCATTTTGATGGAAAAAATACATGATAATGGGTCTCTTTAACGTAATCTCCTACTTGGTGAAAAAGACCCTGTGGGGGATGATTAGTCAAATTGAAAAAAACACAATTCATTATGCAATTAGTACTCCCCTGGTTGAAGTTAACTAGAGGTATGCGCAGTGTAGAAGTTGCCAAGTCAACTTATCAAAGGCTTTGGACATATCCAATTTGATAATCATTCCAGAATAACAGTCAAATTTTGAGAGATTGAATGGTTCTTCAGGTGTAGGTGGATTTGCAAGGTGCAGTTTACTCTGAAGCATTGTCATGCGATCAAACCCAATGGTAAAAAGTTTGAAGAATATATAAGGTATATAGAAATAAATGCCTTGTGGGCTTCCACAAGGGGGTTTTTAAACCAAATTGGCATCTAGCATGGTCATGACCTAAAAAGTAACCAATATTATTTTACCTATATAGATAATGTCTATGATATATTTGTCTTAAACAAAGCAATATTGTTGTGTTGATACAATTGAGAAATGAATGTGTTTGGGCTGATACAATGAATTTTGTTGTTACTTTCTGGACAGTGTCGCAAAAGAAAAACGTTGTGTATGGCCCCCAGTTTGTGAGTTCCACATTCCTTAGCTGCTAAAACAAGATGTGTATTATTGAGAGTCCAAAGTTTTGACTGTGATGTTTGTGAAACTTCCATAGCTACCAAATGATCTATGTAAAGTAATATAAAAAATTATCATGTATTTTGGATATTTGCCGAAATCTAAAGCATTATCTCTTACTAGTTAGAAGATGTCTTGTTCTGTGTTAAGCTTTTTGTCAGGAGAAATAAGCATGATGATACAGTTGATATGGTGTCCCTTGGTATTGTCTCTCTGTCTGCTTTACCCACGTTAGCCTATATTCTTTTGTATCTCTTCACATAAATATATCATCTTCAACTTATTGTAAGGGTTTTTTCTCCTGTGAAAGTAATTCTTGATTCAGGCTATGATGCAGAGTGTGTTCCTGTAAGTGTAAGATATGCAAACAATTCTTTGGTTAGGAACTTAGGATTTCATCTGGAAATGCTACTAAATGCTCTCTTATTTCAACCCTTTAGAGAAGACCTTTAGATAGTTTTAACTCTGATGGACATGACATGGGTAATAACATTGAAGTATTGGTGACCTATTTAAAATATGGATACAGAAGCCAAATTCTCTCAAACTTGGTAAATCGTGCAAGATTTAAAAACTTAGTGGTAAATGATTTGAGACTCTCCTGTTAGGAATTGTGTCGATGAAAATTCTTCTATTCTCAATAATTTTTCTTTCAAAAATAGTCCAACCATTCTGCTATAAAAACTTCTTCCATATGACAGTACATTCAGAATATCAGCTCCTGCTTTGACTCGAGATTTATAAGCTTGTGTGAGTCCACAAAGTAAGCAAAAGAGGCACAAGATTTTTTCTCGTTGAGCTCTTTCATCCTGATGATGGATCATGGAGTGTGATCCAAAACGTTGATGCAAAAAACTCTCACGCAATCTAATCTAGAAACCGCTGCAACAACAAAAGAGGCACTATCCAGTTCATCCTTTTTTCAGTTCCCAGTTATAAAGGCACATGTATCTTTACAATGATTTATTTGAAATCGTTTGTAAAGTTTGCATAGACTAGTTCCATACCTGTAGAGGGCTTAGATCATAAACAAGGACCTTTCCATCACTCCCTTGACGTTTTCCCAAAGAACGGTGAAGAAACCCTCCCAGCCACGATCCTGAGCCAATCACAACAGTTGCTGCAGGCACCATTCAATAAACCCTTTATAATTGGATGCACATATATTATGTCAAACAAAAAGACTTGCATTCAGCTGTCTACTATGTGTCATGATCCCATGAAAACAAAAACATTTGATGTATCCACTAGCTAACATACATATAAAATGCAAAATGTTTTATGCATACGTGCTTGATATGATGTGTCCCAAGCTGAGTTATAACTTCCTATAAGAATACTTCAACAAGCATAGTGCATACAGTGTTAAAGCATACTTACCAAGATATGTGGGATATGGAGACAAATGCATTGTTCTAAAGTAGGACATAGGATTCTTTGAATTAGGGTACAGCTATATTGCATATAAATATTGTCATCAGGAGATGTGGATACATGATATCATTACCAGGATGAGGTCCCTGTCCTGAAACCCAAATTTCCTAGTGATTATTCTCCTTCATCCCAACATTCATTTTAAATTATGTCATACATGTATTTGATCATTCAATCATTGTAATCTAAGATATAGTCACTCTTATTGAGTCCATACTCCATACTATATTGCCAAAGGCTTGCTGAAGATTTCATTCATTATTGTAGTTTATCACCTAAATAAGGAGTCCAGTTTCTATTCAAATACAATTTGGATTACTGCAAAAGTATCTTGGAATTGCTATTAATGTTCAGTGTTGCGTGTTCCTCCAGGAAGAAGTATTAGTGCACACACATAAGAATATCCATGTATACAATGATGCAGTTATTCTTATAGAGTCCATCCCATCTTTCCATAGCACTGCTGAAGCTTTCATTCATTAGTGTAGTTTATCATCTAATATAACCCCTCGTTTCTCTTAGAGCACAATTTGGCTTGCTGCCAAAGCAATCTTGCATTGTTATTAGTGCTCTGTGCTGCATTTTGCTCCTCAGAAAATTACTGTTGCACACATACTAGAACATCTGTATATTCTAAGATGCAGTTACACTATTATAGAATACATTGTGTCTTGACATAGCATTGCTGAAGTTTTCACTCATTACTGCAATTTATAATTATAATCTAATGTGGGCTTTAGTTTTACTTCAAGCAAGATTTGGATTGCTGTAAAAATTATATTGCCTGTTGTTAATGTTATGTAACACATCTCACTCCCATGACAAGTGTTACTGCCAAATTGGGATATAATAACTCTTATAAGAGTCCCTCCTGTCTTGCTATAGGATTGCTGCAGTTTATCATCTAATTATGAGTTTTAGTTTCTCTTAAAGCACAATTTGGATTGCTGCAGAAGTATCTTTCGTTGTTATCAATGTTTTGTTCTGTATGTTTCACCCACTTTCAAACTCGCACTGGGATATCTATATAGCAAGTTATCAAAGACAGTGCCTTTGACTCTTGTAATGAATTTATAACAAACATGCAGAATGTTAAAATGCATGAGTTGCTTTTTTCTTAAAATACTGTAAATGCTAAATTCCCACAATGTTACTCCTGAGATCTTATTTTTCTATGTTTCTCCCATTATAAGTATCAACAAACACACACTGGGATATCTATATAGAAAGTTACCAAAGATATTGTCTTTGACTCTTGTCATGAATTTTATAACAAACATGCAGAATGTTAAAATGCATGAGTTGCTTTTTTCTTAAAATACTGTAAATGCTAAATTCCCACAATGTTGCTCCCGAGATCTTATTTTTCTTCCCATTGCTACTGATGGACTTTCACTATCCCCCCCAATAACAAAGCCTTGCCTCCCCGTCTCTTAGACTTTCCTCCACTCAGGTGTGACGACTCCAATGATATGCAGCACATTGGTTTTTCACCAGACAAGGGTTTGTTGAGAGAGCTGAAACATTCCGAATGGCACACTTTGGCTTCCAGCAACAGTTCTTATGACAGAAAATTGTTAATTGTGAGCTTAGATATAGCTACACCACTGGTGCTGCCAAGAAACTCCCACCAAAGGATTCCAAGGTTAGTGCAGAAAAGGAATTCTAGCCACTATCATGCTGGGTTTTACATGGCTCCTGCAAATGGTGTGAGCTATACAAATTCAGAAACCTTGGCTGTTAATGGCTCCCTCCTAGATCAAATCCCTACTGTTAAGCTTGGTGAAAATGTTGTTGAAATTGCAAACAAACTAATGCAATGCACCATAATTGTAAATGTAAAAAAAATTGGCCCAACTTGGCCAAGCTACATGAATGGATGACTCTACACTAGAAACCCTTGGTAAAAAAAAGGAATTCTCTATCTGCCCCTGTGCAAAAGGCTGGTTTTTGGTCAAGTGCAAATCCAAGTTGGCCATGCTCAAGGTAGCCCCTTGATTCTAGGTCAAGGATTTTCTGAAAATAGATCCATGGCACCCCTATTTTAATCCCCTAATTGAATATTTCCCTATGTCCCTGATTTGGGTGAGTTACTGAACCTCTCACTTCAGTTTTGGAATGAAGAGTGTCTTCCTCTATTGGAAAGTATATGGGAATCCTTATCTCCAATCTTAATGTGAGTCAAATGGTGTACCATTTCACCTTTGCAAGGATCCTTGTGGATCTATATCTCTAGAAGAACTTATTGGCTGGAATGTGTTTAAAATTTGGAAACAAGGTATGGAATCATTAGTTTGATTATAAAAGAATTGCCTTCAAATACAAAGCCTAGTCATTTAGCCACCAAATGCCTAAAGGTTGCTCCTTTGACTCAACGCCCTACTTACTCAAGGAAAGCCACCTAGTGGAAAGGAGTAGAGCAAAGGCACTTGTTGATAGACTCCAATTATGAAGATAATAGTTGTTTTGAGGATGATTCTTCCTCAGTTTCCAAATCTTCATCGTCTGCTTCTTGAATGGCGGGTAAGTCTCCTCTTGCTAAACCAATGAGTTCATACATCCCCTCAATGGTTGGGGAGTCTCATTCTGCGACCAAAACTTTTGAGAATCCCCCTTATTACAATCCTAGGCTGCTTACTCTACCTAAGGAAAATCTTTTAGAAACTACAAATGTTCGGACGAAGGTGGAAAATTATAAAAAGAAGCCCTCAACAAAAGGGCATTCAAGTCAACAACTAAAAGATTCTTCATTCACATGTTAAGAAGAGTTGAATCTTCTAGATATTTTTGAGGGTTATTAAGTGGCCATAAAATTTTCAATTTATTTGGAAGCAATAGATTAGATCCTGTTTCTTGCTCCCTAGTTTATAGGTCTAAAGCACAATATTATCCCTATTTAGAGGGTGACACTCTTTTTGTTATTATATATTTACTTAATAGAAGAGGGCCCTTACCCTTGTTGGGGCTTAGATTAACAAGCACAAATTTATCCTAAGTATGGTGTTCCCTTTGTTGCCTTAGCCATATTTTACCCATCATCTATAAGCAATCTAACAATTCCTTCAATGGGCCACCTTGGTCAAAATGTGCTTGTAGCAATGTTTTGCTTCCCCTTATACTTGTCACATGCCTAAATGTCTCAAAGTGTAGAAATTTCTACATATTAGGTGTTTTGTGTCTATTTATAGCCTTTGTCAAGTTTTAGGACTTCTTGTTACCTAGGTGTCTTTTTAGGTAGCTTTCATGATCCCCTCTCATTGCCTACTTGTTTTTGGACTTCTTGTTACCTAGGTGTCTTTTCATGTAGTTTTCATGATCCCCACTTATCACCTACTTCTTTTGCTTTCATTCTTGGGCCTTTGGGTTTGCTCCTACCTTCATACTTCAAAATCATGTGGCATCTTGTATCCCCAATCCCCAAATGTTGAAGTCTATTTTCCTCTAAGTCCCAAGATCTTCAAATTCTAGGATTTTACCTACTTGTCTCCCCAGCATCATTTCCCCATTTCCACACACTTTCATTTTCTTCCCACTTACCTTCTCCTTAGTAAGACCTTGACTTGTGGGCTTACCCTTATTCTCATTCCCAAAAGGTATGTGGTATGCTATAAGAGAGGATTTTGTACTTCTTAATCCCCCTTGCCAAAAATGCATCTAACACTTGGTATTCCCAAAACTTGACCCCAACCCTTTTTCCTTCAAATGTAGGTTTTCAAACCCTCCCATCCCTTCTTCCCAAAATTGCATTTGACACTTGGTAAGCTCGATTCTTGAACCCCACCATTTCATTCTCACTCTCCTTTAGGGATTTCAGAATTTTCTATCCCTCTTTGCACTTCTTCTAATAGTAGTTGGCATCCTCCTTTCATGATCCCCATTCCCCTTCACCACTTCCTTTTGTGGAGACCCGAAGCATCTCCTACCTTTTTCTCTCTTCCATAGTTGTAATTGGGTATGCAATCTCCTACATCCCTACTCCTCTTCACACCATTTCCTTTCAGACTCTTGGAATTCAAAATGCCATCCTACCTAAAGCAAACATTCATGTAGCATCTCATATCTCTAACTCCAATTCCTCCCATTCCTCTTGCATCTAGGCATGTGCTATCCCAAAACCCCATCTGTCAAGCTTCCAAGGCATTTTACCACAACCCATTGTTCAAGCACAAGGAAACATGAAACCTCAATGTTCAAGCTAGAAACCCTACCTACCTCCATGACCAAAATTGACTGCAGGACATGTACACTCATTGAAATCCCACCAAAATGACAAATCCCATCAAAGACACAAATCCACACAAAGGGCCATGTGAAGAAGCTAAAAATGCATATGGGTGCCTAAGCATCATAATTTAAACCCTAGCCATTGCACATCTACAAATAGGTGTTACACTCCTCTCAAAGTGTGGGAAGGATATTCCAATTGTCCTAGATTGTTAAGCACCAAATTCAAGGCCAATTTTATTGCAGAGGGATGTGAAGGTACAATAAATGCTTGACTGGTAGAAGAATCTTGTGACTCCAATAGGTTGCCAAAATGCATGTAATTGAAATGCTATAAAATTAATGTATAAATGCATGAATGAAAATGAACAAGGATTGGCCATTGAACCAAGTTCTTGTCTATAAGTGTCTCAAGCTTGTTCTAGGGCATCTAGTGATGAAGGTCTGGTCTATAAGGAGGGAAAATACATTTTGTAAACCATAGGAAGGGTATTCAATGAACACAATGCATGTAAATGGTGTCTCTCCATGGTAGTTTGTAATTATTTAGGGGGATTCTTGAGCCTAGTTGCGGATCCTCTCTTGCCATATTTGTTGGTGTGGATGTAACAGGGGTTAGATGAATGTGTGACAACTTCTAATTCATTCCAAAGCTTTTGTGATGGTCTCTCCTTTGTTCCATCTGGGTTCTTGTCGTACTAGGATGGATTAAGTATGTCCATTTGCATAAAGTGTTATCTCTTATTTGTTTTCATATACACATTTGGTTCCATTTATGCTTTGCAAATGTATTTCCCTTTCCATTGCAAGTCGTGACTGTGTTGCCAAATGGAGTAGGTGTTAGTTTGATTGGTGATAGGTCAAACATCTTTAATTTAATCATTACTTTGTTCTAGTAGAGTAGAAGACTAGAGTCTGACATGTTGCCATGATTTAGTAAAACAAGAACATTGTCTATGTGGACAAAGTAAGGAAATAGATGGCAAATTAGAAGTTGATGATTGTCTTTCTTGTGCTACATTCTGCAAGGGTGTAGTTTTTGTGAGTGGTAGAACTCCAAGTGTAGGGAATCTCATCAAGTTATTCCACGTCAAGGTTCAGTCAAAGGTAAAAGGTTTGATGGACTATTTGATTCATGCTCTCAAGAAAATTTGATTTCTTACAAGTTAATTGAAAATTTTGGTTGGAAAGTAGCAGATCACAATGTCCCTATCGCGATACAGGCCCAAGTCAAGGGGTAGAGCCCTCACGACCAAGCCCAAATGAAAACCTTCAAAACCACACAAACCTAAATGGTGCACATCATTTTCATAATTTTTTAAAATGCAATAAACAATGCTTATAAAGCCAAAAAAGAGTTTTACCATGCAAATGACATCTTTCAACCCACATTTTACTTATGTCCATGTCTTTTTACTTGCACAATGATTAAGCAAGTAGAACTCATTGAGTTTTGGTGAGTACTTGCTAAAAAAATCGATAAGTTTTCCTTAGAAACCCCATCTTTGCAAACTAGTGAGTTAAACTTGCAAAAACTCACCTGGCTAAAAAACCCGCAAGTACTCGGAAACTTAGCAAGTTCTCATAGAGTTTGTGAACTATGGATGAGGTAGTGTTTGAAGTGGTGTAATTTTTAGGAGTCCATATCCATATAAAAGAGATGCAATCTATTTATGGAAGAACTAATATAGATTACTCTTGAATGTAAAATACTACCTCTTGAACTCTCATAGTAGCAAATCCAAGATTGCTTTGACTATTACTTAATAGGAAAACACTTAATTAATGCAAGTGAAAGGTTCGTTGCCATAGATTTTGAGGATGTACTTGATTGGGTTAGAAAAGAGCTTTATACGTGCAGAAAACAACAAATGGCAAGCCTATCACATGGAGATTAGCATGTTCATTTCAAAGAAGAAGAGCATGAGGTCAAGTTGACCCTTCTGAAGGTGAACTGGTCTCCTTTCAGTTTTTCTCATGTACTACATGGATTTTTTATAGGATAGGTTGGAGTCCATGACTAGTTGGCTTATTCATGAAGATGAAGCTAGCTTGGGTGTTGCCAAGCCATGATAAGAAGGGTTCTTCTGTTGGCATGTGGACTTGAATTTTTCCGCATGTTTTTAGTCTTTGCAAGCTTTTGGGGACCAAAAGTTTCCTATTTGGAAATCAGAAAAATTAGGTTTAAGCAAATTGGACCATTGGAGTCATTATGTTACACATTCAATGGAGTGTTGGCACAAAGCTAGGAGGCAAATTTTGCCACCTCTTAGCGGGTTATGATGCAAAAAGGGGTTGTTATTTTTGTTGAGAATGATCAGGTGTGGAATGGGACATCTCCACAAATCTTTAAGAAAAATTGTAGACCTCAAATGTCATACCTGATATTTTTTTTTTGTTTTGGCAAAATTATAATATTAGAGCAAACACAGCATGGATTCTATGGTTAGGACTTATGAATTATTAATCCAAATACTATGATTGGATTTTGATTAGGTTTCTTGTTGGATATTCCATCATTTGTGTCTTGTTTTTTTTAGTTTGTTATTGTTTGTTTATTTGTTAATAGTTTGTTAAAAGAAAGGAACCCCAAACACGTGCCTTAATGAAATTTTAAATATGTCATGTTTTAACAAGGTTTGGGTCTGCAAGGACCTTCCAAAACAAAGTCTTATGAAACCTAGAACTCAAAGGATTGAATAAATCTGAACTCATTGTATTTCACATTGATGGGAAAACCTTAGGAGTAATTATCTAGTGAATTCTAGAACTGAAATCTGGATGAACTTAATTGAACCTTGCATCCACAAGATGGAGAGTAGTTGTTAAGTAAAGCTCCAACCCATAAGAATCAAGTACATCTAGATTTATAAGATCTGTGGGAGTCGTTCATAAGTTTGAGATGTCTAAAGAGGCCAAACCAACTAGATAAGGTCATATACCTTCAAACACATGAAGTGATGGGCCCGTAGTGTTTCTACTAGTGAAGACTGTGAGGTTAAATGTCATCATCAAGGGGTAACAATAAAAGGAGCCATGCATCTTCACTTAACCTAGTTTACCCCTAACCATCAATTGCCCATTGATCAATATGGACCACAGATTCCTACAGATAACTAGTGGCTAAATAATGTTAGGGGGGAAAGTTTATATGTAACCTAGAACTAAACCCTAAATATATCAAATTTATTAAGGACTCGTGCCCATTAGGCTGACTGGAATAATTAAGTTGAAATGTCTAAAACCTAAAGTCTATTTAACCAAAATCAATGAGCTTTTAGGTCAATGGGATCCCTTGGGGATAAATTCAATACTAATTCCCAGACCAAGAGAATTGTGTATAGTGAATGCAATGAAACCGTTTAGATATGGATTACATTATGTTTAAAACTCAGATTATATTAATGACTGTAACATGATTGTATCTCATTCTATATGATAACAAAATTTTAAAATAATTAAAAAGGTCCAAAATTTTGCAGCCTACCTTATAACAACCCAAAAATACTTTGTTTGGCAAATTTCCACTTGCATTAGGCGAGGGAACGTGGAATTCACTCCAACGAATGGTCATTTCATGCCCTAGCAAAACTGTGGAACTTGTCACAAGGTGGACAAAACATGGAATTTGAAGATTTTTCAGTATTTGATCTTCTTATTTGGCAATTGGTCCATTTTTCATGTATAGGAGACTCAAGGGAGGTCATATATTACTCTACATGACTTGTGTGGGGTTAACTCTCATGGTAAGGTGATTGTAGTCCATTCTTTGACTGTTGTAAATGTGCTGTAGCTAGTCTTCTCATGGTGAGAATAGTGGCAGCTGTGTTAGGACCTGGAAAATTGTTGTGTAAGCTCATGTATATCGTGGTGGCATTATAAACATCTATAAATAACCCTTCGATAGATTTTCGTCTGATGTTGGATCTTCTCTAGGGTATATTTTCAACTTATTGTGGACATTTCATATTAGTTATTTGAATTTCTGCATTTTGAGTTCTCTGCATTTTTCTTAATTTCTTGATATATAATTGTCTTCGTTAAGTTGACATCCATTTTAAGGGTTTTGTTGAGCTTTTTTCATTGGGTATCTGTTTGTCAGTGGCAAAGTGAGGAGTATCCTCACTGTTTTGGATCATAATCATTGATCCTCCCATTGACCTAATAAAATATGGAACATATATGATGTTTCATTCAACACTCTTCAAGCATTGTTATTGTTGTTCAGATATTTTCTTTCAATAACACTCACTTGAATTATCATAATCTGAGTTTAACTCTATTTCATTCTTATATACCTACTTTAACAGCTTCTTGCCATTTTGTTCATTACTACTGCTCACCATTGCTTAATCCTGAAAGTCCTTGCATTTGTCATCAGTCATACCATTAATTCTTCCCCTCCTTCTCAGTCCGGAGATTAAACATAAAATTTCAACTCATATAGCTGATGTCATGGAAGTACTCCAGCAGACTGGAAAGTTGCTCTTGAATTACCTGCCAACCGGTGCAATAGTTTCCAGTTTTGTTCCAAAAAGGCTCACCCTCATGAATTATAGTGTTTTTCTTTTTGGCTACCTTAGTAAGGTTGAACTGGGTTTGGATGGCAAGAGATGTGTTGTTATTTCTTAATCGAATGATCAATTTTTTTATGTGATGTGAAAAGCTATATGTACTAGTTTCCAGTTTTGCTTCCAAACAGGCTCACCATTGCAAATTACAGTGCTTTTCTTTCTGGCTACTTAAGTATGGTTGAACAAGGCTTCTATGTGCAAGAAATGTCTTGTTTTGTCTTAATCAAAGAAACAAAGTTTTGATTCTATGTGAATAGCTATATGCAGTATCCAGCATTAGTATGGGCTCTGTATATGGGTATTTTTACTAATCCCCTGACAGAGTGAACTTTGAATATTTAATCATCAGTATCACTTCATTGAAGTAGAATACTAGGTCTTCTGTGAACCTAAAATTTTGTACTCTGATGATGATTTCTTTGCTCATTGAAATGGTATGATTGCATTGAGTCAAATCATCAATTGCCATTACTATTACTTCTTTCACGTTGATTACCAGACAATTTGTGAAACTTCTTGTGATGTTTTTATTAATAAAATGAAAATTATTTTCTTTTCTAATAATAACAAACGATAAAAGGAACTTTGAAACCGGTTGTGTCAATAGATTAAAAACTACTTTATTTATCTGTTTGAATAATGCTTTCCGGAATTGAGATGCTTCATATAGATTAAGGATACCTGCTGAAGTGGGTATGTTTTGGCCATAGTAAATTGATTCGAAAATATATGCCAATTTATTTTCAATCTAACATGAGGTTCTGTACGAAATTTTTAATTCCATAATTTCTTGTTTTCAATGCAAAAGAAATACTAGAAGTGTATTAATATATCAGTTCATTGTCATATACCAGATAAGCTTTCCTTTCAGATAAAATTGTGGCAAATTTTCTCAGTTGCACTCTAGCCTATTTTGTTTGAATTTCACTGACTTGCAAGAAAAATAACAAATGCGTTCCACAGAGTCCATGGGGTTCTGTTGTAATGATAAATTGGTAATGGTACTCATAAGGATCAATTCCCTTCATTACAATAAGGTGGCCCAAGTGTGAAGGTTTTAAGAATGTGGTCCAAACTCTATCCCACACTGCATTAAAGGTGACATATAACATTTATCAAGCTAAGAGAAAGGGGCCCTTATAGGGATTGCCTCATAGATACAGGTCAAAAATTTTTTATTTAAATCCAACTGATACAAAGAAAAAGCCATAAACTGGAAATGTAACATGTATTAAGGGCCAACCAGATTTAAAAACAAACACGAAGCACTTACTGAAACATTGACCCCATTGTGTTAACAAGTGAGAGAAATTCCGGGTCCACGCCAGTTCTGCATTTCTTTCTCTTTCTCGCCAGTATCTTTCATCGTCATCAACCTACAAATGGAATATGAGAATGCTTAAACTTTATAAAAATCATTTTAGAACAAAAGAATGCATAGAAAATATTACTCGGTAAGATGAAAAAGCAAGTTAATCCAATGCATCTCAAGTGTACCCAAGTCCCAACTCTTGAGTTATCTAAAGATCCCCACAAACAGGAAAAACTTAAATTGAGAGAAAGGTATGCATGGTATAGAGATTTTCATGTCAATGATGCATCTTCCATCAGAGAAGATCTTGAATTCGGTTTTCACATATTGGATTACATATGATGAAAATTGCGCCAAGAATATTACATTATTAATACATTTGGGATTCTAGAAGTTTTTGAGTGTCAATTCCATGTGTCCTACCGACCACAGCTGACTTTTAAATTGTCAATTTACATGACATCCCTGTACCTTATACAACTTCCATTGTGTGTTCAAGAATTACCAGTTCTTGAAAAGCTCCCTACATAGATACATATATTTGTGGGATAGCAATAAACAGATTTATAAGAGAAAAATAAAATCTATATTTCAACCGCTTGAGCCAGAGTAGTACTGGGATGAGCGATCTCTCAGAAATTCTCAGTATTTCACGAATGTGAAAATCGCCTACATGAAATGAATGCATATAGATCATTCATGCTCATGAGAGATGGCTTCAATTGAACTAGTACTCATGGATATGGATCATGAAGATTGCCTCGATATCAATGCTACTGGTTCCTGCAAACTGATATTACACAATGATGCACTGTGGATACAACTAATGTATAGGGAAAAAATCCATATTCTGCAAAAAAAAAAAAATTCAAAGCACTACAATTGTAGGGACTTACATCTAAGCACCTTCCGGAGCTGTCAGCTAATTTGTGGTTGTGGTTGAGAAGGGATTCATTTATGCCATCAGAGTCATCTAATGAATCAAGCCGCTCAAATTTTCCTCCCCCATGCCACACTCTTTTCCTCAAATTGCCAGTGGTCATATCTCAAAAGTAGTAATATAATTATGGTAATAAATTAGTGTCTCTGCACACCCAAAAATCTTTCTGAACACCGGAAAAAAAATATATAACAAAATTATTGTACTAAAGGATCTCAGGGTGTCTTGAAAATGACTTATTAAGAGTATTATAGGTAACAAAAGCCCTAACTACTGGGATATGTCACAAGACATGACTCAAAACCACTAGCGGTTTTAGTCAGAGTGAGCAGATGTTGAATTGTGGAAAGAACAAAATCGAATGGTGTTCATCAATGGGGGATTTAATAACGAATAATTTAGAAGAAAATTAATGTAGCTTAGTGTTGCTAATTCCTCTCCGTTTCAGGCAGGACAAATTTAAAATGGATCTCAACAACCATATAAATTGTTCTTAATTTCTCTCCAGCTAAGTAGATCTGAACTAAATCTGTGTGTATAACAGGTTTACAGCCTACGTACAGGTTCCATATATTTATAGCATATGCTTCTAATGGTTTAGCTTAATGGCGTATAATTTAACGGCATGTAGTGAATTTACACTATCTTCGGTGCAAAAAGTCTCCACGAAAAGACAAAGAAAAAATGTAAGGTGAAATTCATGGTAAAGAATCAATATTACAGATAAACATGAAGATAAGTATTCTCACCCCCTCAGGTAATCCGAAGGAAGCACACAAAGGCATACATTGCCCTATTTTTCTCATCTTATCAAAAAAATCATCATAATTCAGAGAATTTAAACAGAAAAAAATGGAAGATCGAGAAGCTTAAAGAAAGACAGGACAATTTAGGAAGCTCGTAATACTTTTGTGACAAAGCGCTACAGGACTAAGGAAGAAATGATTGAAGCTCGTGGCTGCTTTCCTACAGATGTATCTACTTTCTTAATTTTTTAACAGGGGCCATCATTTCGACATTGTGGATGAAAATTCAGGCAAAAAAGTCAAAACTTCGAGCATCTGAAATGATGATGCTACCATTATAAGCAGTAAAACCTGAAATAAAGTCGACAGCCAAAATAAAGCTAACTAAAAGCCTTTAGGCTAAGCAACAGAGAAATATCTTGTTTTGATAGGGTTTAAAGGATCCTCGCAATCGCAAATGATTACTGAAAACTCGGTAGTGTATTTGCTGGATCGAATGGAATAATGGCTCCGATCGATACAGATTATACGGTTATTTGACACAGGTATACATATGCCGTATTCAAGCTCAATCTAATCCTTTTTTAAAATTAGGCAAATACATTGCGGGGTTGCTGGTTAGCAAAAGATATGCCCGCATCGGCGAGGTTCGAACCCTGGACGATGCGCACTCACGCAGCATGTATCTTCGCAATATAAAAACTAAACATTCCATGTTTAATTAAATTTCTCTGCGGCTTTGACTTTATTTAAATGTTATTATAATATATCAGCTCCATTTTACTTTTTAATTTTAAAAGCAAAGAAGGATATCAAAGTAATATTCTTAATTTTTCAATGGATTCATCTATTATTCAGTTTGTTTGGAGTACACGGTTTTCTAATTCTTTTGTAATAAAGTAAATTTTTTCATCAAACAAAAAGCCAACCCATGGAAACTTTAAGTGAAGACTTTTCATTTAAATTAAAATGTATGTACTATCATATGCTTTTTTATTATTTTAAAAGAATATTTTTATTTGAATATTAATAGTGAAAGTTATATTTGTATGTTTTGTCAAAAATAAATATTTATTTATTGTGATAAATTTGTTTTTGAAATTAAAAGTGGCAAATAAGGGTGTCGTCCCTTTACAACAAGGCTCAGCAGGCCAACCAAAAGAGCAACAAAACAAGGGTGTCAACCCTTAGAACAAGACCCAAAGGGCCATTAACAACAAACCAACACCGCAGCACAACAGGGGTGTGGTCCCAAAAGACCAAGGCCCAACGGGCCATTAGCAGGAAACACACAGCAGAAACCAAGGACCCAAAGTAGTCCAAGCCAAAAATAGGCTTACAACCCATTCCTAGCACGAGACTAGGAGCCACCGAACACAAATAACCACAACCCTAGACCTACCACACGGGAGGCCACAACCCATCTGCAACAACAAACCTGCTGCAGATCTTCAACTTAAGGACAAACTAGAGCCAAACATATTCTCAACCACAGAGGGGTAAGAATCACCATTCTCAGCAGAGGAACAAACTTCCAGAAGCACCCACCACCCCCATACCAACCCTAAATCCACCTAAATAGGCTAGGGCTCCCCTCTATCAGAGAGGAAGAAGTGCAGACGAAGGCTACCAAAAGAAACTCCCTCCAAAGCAAGCACATTCCACCTCAATAGGAACCAGCAAAGGAGAGAAGCCCCACCCACCAAACCTACAATCACCAGCACCACCTCAATAGGAGCAATATTCACCTCAATAGAACACCGTGATTGTGATAAATTTGTTGAATGATATGTCATTATCATTTATATTATGGATGATCAAAGTGGTATGTTCTATAACACAAGTGTCAACATAATTTATTCAATATTATGATGTATAACTTTACAAGCTTGACAAATTTCTTGGACAATTATTTCAAGATGTCAATATAATTCGAGTGTTAATGTAACATACTACATGCTTGCATATTTTTTGAAGATTTTGTGGTATTGCTAAATAAAGACATTGTGCATTATACTCTCACTTCATTAACCAATTCAAATTAAAACTTATTTTAAGAGCATAGTAAATGTAGTTGTTAAAGTCATCACATATTATTGATGTCCATGTGCATATTGATTCACATAATTTTATACTAAATTTGAAGATCAAGAAGTTATTAAGCGCTGCTTGATTAACTTTAATGGTTATTAGATAAATACTCTATTAAATTACAATGATAATTAAAATACTACCACCATTAAAATGTATCTAACTAATTCCAAAATCATGAACAATATTAATAAGAAAGTGATGTCTTTGATTCATAGACCAAACAATATTGAATGACTTATTTATTGTTTATCGTTCTTATCAATAAACAAAACAAAAAATACTTGATCATACAATGCTATTAAATTTCCACAATCCATGATAATCAGAGAAGCATATTTCTGGATTAGATTGTGTAAGCTTTTTTAGATCAACGTTTCGGATCACACTCCGTGATCCATCATCAGGATAGAGAGCTCAAGGAGATGAAAGCTCTCTATCCTGATGATGGATCACGGAGTGTGATCTGAAACGTTGATCTAAAAAAGCTTACACAATCTAATCCAGAAATATGCTTCTCTACTTGATCATAGTTTGAGTTATACTTAAGTCAATGCATCTATGATAATTAGTACCTTATTTAAATATTTCTAAAGTACAATATAGCAAAATTTAAATATTTTAGCTAATCATAATATTTTTTATTTTTTATAATAGATCTAAAGCATTCTAGTTTTATATTATAATTATATCAATTAATTTTAATGTAAAATCTTTTATGGCATAAAATCTTTCAACTATTTTTATATGTTATTTTATAATCAATACTCAATAAAAAATAATAATTAATGAAAAATGTTCATTGTATTACAAAACTATTTTCTTAAATTTGTCACTCATTAAATAAATATATAAATCAACATTTAAACAACTTTATTTGATTGTAAGAATTAACATACCTAATTTTTTAATTAAAAAGAAGTTTTATTAATTTACCTATATTAATGTGATAGTAACATTACAATTCAAGACTTGTAATGAGGACATGTTCACGTGATTCACACTTGCTCATGTGATTCTCATGTCTACAAATCCATTTAATTGCCTATTCCATTAAATTGTCCAAAATTATATAAATTTCCTATTAAAAATATCATACAATACTTTTTACATATAGGCCAAACCCTATACAATGAATTCCAAACTCTCGTTTAAATCTACACCTTTCACATTAAAAAAATTGAAATACTAATTTCTATTAAATAATCCTCCATTCATTAATACCCCTAGCAAATTTTACATACCGTTTAAGTACCTCCATGGTCATTTGATTAGATTAGCTTTAAAAATGGGGATATATTAACCTAACATATGGTTCTAATAAATTAGATGCGTATTTATTCCTTCTCCAATGCTATTAATGAAGATAAAGGAAAGGGAGAAAAAACAAAACATACCAAAGCACGTATGGCCAAATATGAATGTTGTAATCTTACGGCCTTCACCTAGTTCTTGTCCAAAAGTAGCAGTATGAAACAAGGCATTATGAATTACGATATAGTCTGTCAAAAGTTAAAATACTAAGTCAGAAAAGCAGTTGCTGCCCGACTTATCTCCCACTACAAGGATTCGATCTTAGCACTTATGTACGGAACGAATCCATGACCAAATTTAGCCTGTTCCACATATTCTATTTACATATAGTATATTATAATATTATGGAGCATATTTAATTTAAATTTAAATTTTATTTTTATTAAGAAAACCGATCCCTCAAATCAGATTAAATTTTGTTCAATCAAAAATTTAAAAATTACACTTTAATAAATCACAATCATTCTCGCTAATTAATTTTTTTTTTTAATACATAAATTTAGGTACGTGAAGTGTGGTCCCGTGAAGTGTTATGTTTAATTTCTTTGAAGAGATGGAGATTTTAATTATGACCTTGGTAACTTTAATCAATTAAAAATGAAGTTTATCCAATTTTTTGATTGGCTGTCCAATCAACAGCTCATACTCACTCCATCCTATCTTTTCTTGTCGTTTCTTCATCTTGTACCTTTTTATAATGGTGGCTTTTTCCAATCCCAATACATTGCAACCGGTTTAAATCAGATGTCCAATCAACAGTGCAATGACTATGCTTTTCTATGCTGTTTGGTGCGCCAAAGCGTGAGCCCGAGCATTTACACACATCTCTAGGGTTGTTTGTTTGTTGGACAGGTGTTCTCTTGGTGGGGACAAGTTTCCAAACATTTAAATCCATAAATTTCATTTCATGGAATGTATATGATGGACAATGATGTCACTTATGACAAATTTTCCGGGGACCCATTTGATTTAAGTTGGTAGCTTCAAACTTGCATGAGCTAATGTACATAATTCTTAGCATAATTGATTGTGTTGATTATGTCCGAAAATCTTGAAAAAGAGCAATGCAGATTTGCATTGTAATTAAGGTAATGTTTCATCAATCACTACCTAAGTTTTAAATATGCATGTACAATTCTTCTTAGGTAAAGAAAAAGCACAAAATTCTAAAAGAAGAGCTTTCATTAGAAACGTGGAATGAGTGGGAGAACAATGTAACATGTAAGGACAGCGAACCATCATTCGATTAGGGTGCAAATGTGTGCTTGAAATTGACGGCCTCTAGCCTGTTTTTAGTGCTTTACCTTATGTTTTATGGGTTAGAGATATTAAGGCCATGGTCTACTTAAACTGCCCCGTTTATTTTGTTTAGTAGATATTCTTTAAATGTTTTTAAGAGTTTTTGTTTGTTTGTTTGTTTGTTTTTTTATTTTTGAAGTTGTTTTAAAGATTGATTTCTTTAAAATTATTTTAGGTTATTTTAAAATTAATTTATTTTTTTAAAATTATATTTTTATAATCAGTAAAGTAAATTTTAAAGCTTTTTCAAATAATTGTGTATAATTTTTTATTTTTTTTATAGTGGAATATGGAATGTGATTGAAAACATCAATAAAAATATGATTGAAAACATAAATGTAAAATAGCTTACAATTGTTTATAGAAGTTTTACAATTTATTTTTTAATTTTATTTACTTGATACAACACAATTTTTTATGTTTATTTAAGAAATATTTTATTTTATCTTACATTGTTTAATTCTTTTAATTTGAAAACTTTTTTTTTTAGTATACTTGTTTTAATTTTGTTTTTTTTAATTTTAAGTCATCATTTATTATTTTTACAATTCATTTATTTTGTTTTATTATATATTCATATTTTTTTAATAGTTTCATATTGATAGATATTTTAGTATTTTGATGTCTTTATACTTTGTAAAAAATAGATGTGATCTCTCAATAGATTATTTCACTCTTTTTTTTCATGGTCATGACACCAAATAGATGTTATCTCTCAATAGATTATTTCACTCTTTTTTTTCATGGCCATGACACCAAATGTTTCTCCCCTTGAAAAATTTGGAGGTAAAATTTGGAGGGAAATAGAAAAGAGGAGGGAAAGAAATCTCTCCAACCATGTGGACATATTTTTCATTTTTAAATGGCTCATAATTTTAGCCCTTTTTTCACAACTTATTTTGAGTCCCTAAAGAGGGTGATTGACAATAGTGTGTCACTTTTTGATTAAGTGAGACATTGAAATAAAAAATTTAACCAAATTTTCACTTTCTTAAGAAATTGTACATGATTTGAACTAATGATTATTTATATTTTATGTGTATAACTTTTTTTAATTGAAAATTTATTTATGAAATTTTTTATAGTTAACAAAATTTTCAAAAAGTGATATTTATTCATATCACATAACTCTAAAAACAAAAACAAAAACATAAATTCCTAGACATAGATTGATAACACTGAAAACCTAGTCTGTATGTTTTTTTCATATTTTTAGAGGCTTATTCCATAATGGACCTTTTTTCTTTGTATATATCAAAATTAACTTCTTTTTTTTGTTAAAATAAGGACATTAATGCCTAATATGTGTGTAGAATAGAGACTTTAATGTTGAGCGAAATTTTTGCATTCATCAAAAAATAATAATAATAATAATAATAAATTATATTTTCAAAATTATATTTTTTGGAAAGCTTATACTAAGGGCTACATACTTACAAAATGAAATTTATAAATGACTTCATATGTCTGGTGTATAGGAGGCTTTGTGAAAAGTATGGTTCAAGTTTAGGGGTTTATATCCAAGGGGGTTTTATCTAAGGGGTTCCAATATAACCCTCTTCACTTAAAACCCTTTAGATGGAACCTCATTAATGCTTAAATTATTAATTTTTCTAAAGAATATGTGATTTTAGACAAAAATTAGGATGTCCCATAAGTGGGACACACTATTGTGGCAGTACCCTATAGCAAATTTCCACCATTATAACAGGATTTTGAGTTACCTCTTGTGTTTGATTTAATATATACATGGGATCACTTGTGCTCTTTAAAGTTAATAAACAAACATAGATAGGTAGCTACATGGCACTATGGCCTAAGTTTTTATAATTTGATGTGTGATGATTTTTTAATCAATGTTTCAAATCATACTTTATGGTTTATTATTTGAATTTATTATTATTTCAAGAAAATCTTCAAAAAAGAGAAATGATATTTGCATCGAAAATCCTAAAAAATCATTTACTCATGCCCTTTTTCTTTTTCTTTTCAAGTTTACAAGATAAGGTTGTCTTCAATATATCAACTAATGTGTAAGGTGGTTATTTGCATGAAGTTGGAAAATAAAATTATCTAACATCGATCTTGTTGTGTAATTTTTGCACACACACCCCACCGGAGGTAGGGACCCTCTTCTTTCTTTTGCATCTCTACATCTTGGCTTGGTCAAATTTTTAGTTTTGCTCTTCTTGGGAGGTTATTTTGGGATTAAGTCTAGACTGGGTTTGATGGAGGCAATATTTTGAGGCTCTAAAGGAAATTCACTTGTCTTGGAATTCAAAAATTAGGATTTTGAAGTGAATTTTCAATGTTATATGTAAATCTTTTTTGTACCTGTGGATAAAGGACAAAAAATTAGGCCGGGTTGCTTTTCAAACTTTTTGAAAATTCCTTCTAGAAAAAAAAGTTATGAGGTTTAGGGGATTTTGACCTTGTAGGGAATTCGGGTATTTCCGTCCCTAATGGAAATCCTCAAATTTCCATTTTTGGAAATTTCCAAGCACCCCTCAAAATCCCAAGAATTTTCCAAAAATGGAATTTTTTTTCCAAAAAGCTTTTTTTGCACCCATGGATAGAGGACAAAAATTAGGCAAGGTTGTTTTTTGAGTTTTTTGAAAATTCCTTCTAGAAAAACAATTATGTCGTTTAGGGGATTTTGACCTTACATGGAATTCGGGTATTTCCTCCCTATGTGGAAATCTCTGATTTTCGTCAACCTCTTGGATTTCCATAATTGTTGCACTTTCAGGGATTTCATGCATCCCGCGAAATTCCCTCACCCCAAGAAATCCCTGAATTTCCTCCATGGTCTAATTTCCCATTTTTGAAAATTTTCAAGACCCCCTCAAAATCCCGAAATTTTCCAAAAATGATTTTTCCCAAATGGAATTTTTCCAAATGCATTTTTTTCCTAAAATGGAAAATTTCCAAAAATTAAAAAAAAATCCTTGAAATATTAAAATGTTCTTGAAAATGAAAACTTTTGACATGAAAAATTTTTGAAAATTAAAATTTCCAAAAATGGAAAATTTTTGAAAAGAAAAGTTTCCAAAAATGGAAAGTTTTCTTAAAAGCCCAGAATTTTATTCGAGTTTAATTTATTTTATGGATTGGATTTTTTAACATGTGAGCTACTAATGATGATTTTTATTTTTTAGGATAAAAAAAAATAAGAAGGGACTTGCATATGGATTCGTGCTAAGAGGGAAATATAGAAGAGTTCAACTCAAATATTAAATGTGGGGCCTACATAAAAATCCATGCCACCAGTTGTATATCAATTGGAGAGGTGCCCTTAACAAGGAAAGACATGTGAAGCTATATCTATTCTCCAATGAGGATTTTCTCAAAATTCATGTCATTGGACCATAACGTAACTAAATGCAATTGATTGGATGATGATGTACCATGAGCTCCCAAATTAAATGTAATAGCTTGATGCTTCTAGAAGTGCAATTGCAGCCATTGGATGAATTAAATCTTGGCCATTAGTTCAAAATGTAATTTTCTATAAAAGGCCAGTGCCTCCTCATTTGTAAGAGTTAGACTAGGTTAGAATAGCTAATTAGAGGCTATAAGAAGCCAGAATTGGCTAAGTTAGGTGTTAGATTCTGCAATTCAGTAGAGCTGTAGGAGGAGAGAGACTGGGAATTGTTATATAATACTGGAGAAGTAATGCAACTGAGTTGCTGATTTGGCAAACTTTGTATTTATCTTTGACAGTTTATGGTTTCTTGTTCTCAATTCTCAATGTTAGATGTTAGTTTCAGTTCTTTCATGGTAATGGTGAAATGTTAATGATGTTGATCGATCTCTGGTCCATACTTTTAGCAATTTGTTGATTGTAGATTGTTGTGTAAAGTTAGTCTGGGCCTCATTTTTGTGCTTAGTTCAACTGTAAATGTTTGTTCATGTTGCGCCAGTAATTGGGTATGTGGATGAATATTTATGGTTTGAAAATCTTCAATTTCCTTAGAAGATTGCACCATTTTTGTGGAGTTGTGGATCTATCCCTGATCAAGCAGAGATTGGTTTTATTGGGGATTTGTCTGTTTACAACATTCATCATTGTTGCGATTTATCTTAGGAGTTAGTTTAGAACCTCTCTCTTGAACCCTTATCTCTTTTGTTGTTTATTTTGAATCTGGGTTAGATTTAGGCATTCAAGTATCATCACATTGCAAGATTTGATAGATTTGAAAGTTCTAGCATTTGTTTTTTCAGGCCCCTTTGTGATTACTAGCATTTTCACATTTATCACTGAGTTGTTTATGCATTGTCAAGACCTAACATTAGAGACCTTGGGGTTATCTCTTGAGGCTTGCTGATAGAGATTTACCTTTCAAGAGAGATAGGATATCATTTTTTGTCTGAGTTGTTGTTGTGCAGAAAACACCATCAACAGATTGGTGCTAGAAGGAGGGCCTAAATAAGCAAGTTGGATCATTTTTTATTTTCCATTTCTCCTAAAAGATTTTGAAGAAGGACCAGATCTACACCAGGAGTAGGGGAATTTCAAGAACTGCAAGCTCCTGCTGGGTCAAGGAGGACTAGAGAAATCTAGGAGAGTCATCATTTTCTCTACCACTGCCATCATCTCCATCATCCTCATCTTCATCAAATTCATCTTCATCTGACTTTGAAGCCATTCCCATTCAACAACCACCAATGGCTTTCTTACCCAACAATCCCTCACCCCTGTGCTTCAATGTTTACAATCCTATGCGTAAACATCCTTAGCATTTTTGCTCTAAGTTTCATGTTAATGATCCCAAAAGGACTGCAGAGGAGCATATTAGGATTTTTCAAACTACCCTTAAGGATAGGGGAATTAATCATGAGGATGTTGCATGCAAACTTTTCCCATATTCCCTTGGGGATGAGGCATTTTATTGGTATAACCATCTTCCTGCTAGGTCTATCACTGCTTGGCTTCAATTGGAGACTACATTTTTATAGAAATTTGAGATCCCAATCAGTGCCAATGAGTTACTTCTATAGTTTACTAGAGTCAAGAGGGAGGCGAATGAACCAGTAGGGGCTTTCAATAATAGATTTCATAGGGCTTATGCTAGGCTACAGCCCCCTTACGTTGTAGATGATGCCTATGCCAGGGAAGTTTATTATGAGGCTTTGGATAGTTTAACATCTACCTTTATGAAATGGAGAGAAAACCCTCCCACTAGCCTACTCAAAGCTTATGATGTGGTTGTTAAAATGAGTACATACTTAAGACAACACTTGTCTGGAACCTTTCCATTAGCTAACCAAACACCTATGTTGAGTCTGGTCCCTCAATTACCCTTGGTTCCACATACAGGTCAGCCCTTGAATCAAGCTCCACCCATGTCAAATTACCATACAAATATGAACCAACTTGCATTCTTTCATCAACAAGCTAATATACCCATTTACTTTCAAAGCTCTAAGATATTTAATCAATCCTTGAACCATGGGTTCCATCCTGTTTATGTGCAAAATTTAGTTGGTATTGTTCCTCCATCAAACAGTACAAACAAGGAGAGGCTGGATGAACTCACAAAGCTAGTAAAGAAGTTGAACACCAAAGTCACCTACCTAAGGAACCAAAATAGTCAATCCCAGGCAGCCCAAAGGGGAATTTAGTCCAACTATAGTTTAGATAACAGGGATATGATGCCAGGTCAAGGGAAATTTTTTGATAAAGGACAACATTTTATGGAAGCCAACACTTAGGGCCAACATTTGATGGAAGGCAATAGCCACATTAGAATAGGACTTGGGATACAATGCTCAATAATGGAGGAGTCCTAACATCTTTGGATCAACCAAATAATCAAGAGAAATCTAGTGGAGTTTACCTAACTAAGGCAGCTCTTTCAGGATGGTGTAGGCTTCATAACACCAATCAGCACTCTAAGTTGCACTGTCAAGAATTCCAGACTGCTGCATCTATTTTCTAGCAAGAAGTCTAGCATGCCATCATCAATTTGAGTGGACAAGAGATAGTGCCATCTAATCCTTATGACATATCAGTCATGGTGGCGAATCATGTCCCATTTCCAAGAAGTGAAGAGAATGGACCAGAAGAAGAACAAGATGAAGGTGATGAAACAAAACATGTGTATAGTGGAGAATCTATAGCTCAACCTTTTGGAGGTAATGAGGAGAATGATAATGGTCCACTAAATGAAAAAAAGTCTACAATTGAAGAGGTTCAATCGTTTTGTCATGTGCCTACTTAATACTTCACGAAGGGAGGCCAATCTGATGCTGATAAAGGAAGAAGTGTTGAAAATAGCAAGGATAAGTTTGTGGATGGTTCTAAGGATGATTTCTCTACCATGAGTACAGAGAAAATAGGAGAGTATGTGGCGGAAGAATTCAAGAAATTCAAAGTAAGTCTCTCTGCTTATGAATTGTTAAGAGTTCCTATAGTCATGGATGTTGTAATAGGGTCCCTTAAAAGAAGTATGCTTTTTGGACAAAAGGGTGCTTCAAGCCATGCTGATTCAAATACTTTAAAGGAGGTACTTCTTTCTAAAACAAGCTTGGTAAATTATGTACTGACAGTTGACCCTCATGGATTGGATGTTGATGAAATCCTTATGTTACATGATATGCCTAAGGAACCTGCTCATAAATATGACTGTACTGGAGCATCGGTTGAATCAGCAGAAGAGCTGGAGGAACAAGTGCAATAGCCACAACACATGAGGGATACACAGAAAGATATGCTAAGCAAGTCTCCAATGGAGGAGCTTCAACAAGTTACAGATGCACATCCTAAGGGATATGATGAAGAACCTAAAGGAATCAACATTTCAAATGGCCACAATCAAGAATTTGAACCAATGCCAATAGAGAAGGAATTTAGGGAGCCCCTTCAATCATCACATTCTATTTTTCCCCTTTCTATTGATCAATTTAGTATGGAAGATTCATAAATTTTATGTACTAATCCAAGATAGCTAATGTGGTTCATGCTGATGTGCGGGAAAATGTGAATGATGTTGAAAATAGAAATGTTGCAGTCAATGTTGGTGAGCCTAATCACACTGTTGTAGGCAAAGGTGTGCTTGAAGATCAGTTTGTGATACCTCCAAGTGAATGCCCTATTAAGGGGGTTGTTGAATATGACAATGCTTCTACAATTTCTTCACTTATTCCTCATGAAGATACTCTAACAGGTGAAAAGTTCCATGTTGATAATTATGAATTTGCTCAATCTGAATTTCACTTTGCAGTGTGTAGTGATGCCTCTAATTTTGTTTTGCATGTTTCAAGAATGAGAGGATTGTTGTACCATCAGTGGAGACCTCTTGATGATACTAGGATCAACTCTTCACAATTGGGAATTGATGAATACAATATTCAGTCCACATAAGTACAAAACTAGGTTGTTTATTTCCTTACTGTAAATTCTGAAGCTTATCAATTTGGTTATGGAAGTTTAGGAAGGACAACTTGCATATGGATTGATCATGGCTTCAATGAGTTGCCTCAATTGCTGATAATTCATGTCAATAAGGTTAAGTTTGAATGTTGCATGATTGAGCGTTATTTTGCTAAACATAAAGACGAGTTTGCATTCGTGAGGACTATTACCATCACCTTGTTGCTTGTCCATTCATTGATTAACCATATGGGGGTGGGACTTAGTTTTCCTTATCTAATCATGAGCCACTTTGGGTCTCTTTATACATAATATTGATTTGAATAAATGCAACTTGCTCTGCTTTTCTTTTGCTTTAGTCTATTTTTGTTTTCTTTAGGATAGATGGCTTTAGTTTAGATTGATTTTCCTAGCTTTTGGGTTTTCTTTGGGTTTCAGTTTGGTTGTTGCTTTGCTTCTCCAGCTTGGGTTTCTCTATTTTCTGGTTAGGGAAGTGTCTTTCCTGCACAATAATTGTTTTATCATCTAGGACTGTTTTGATTGTTTCATTGATGAAGTTTAGTCATGTGTCTTGAATCAATGGTTGAGATCTTCTGTTAGTGTCGAGTGATCTGAATGTTTGATTTAAAGAGGATGGGTCATTAGTTTGATTTAAACCTGAAGTATTATGAAATCTTATATCTTTCATAAATCTTAAGAATCCTAAGGTTGTAGTAGGGTCCTTGTAAGGTCTTGTTAGGTGAAAAATCCTATTTCTGCTTCAGCGCCACTGTGGTTCTCAGCCCTGAGTGTGAACTTCATTGTTCACAAGTTGAAATGAGGAATGAATGAAAAGAAAATAATATCATAGAAGAAAAGAAAAATAAAATATTGAAAATCAAAAGAATGAATTCAACTTATTAGGAGTATCTGAATATCTCTACCGGGGCTATGGATGTTTGGCTGGTAGTAGAGCTATGTTTAAGAGAATCGCAGCGATAACCTCGTCGGGGCTATGGACGCCTGATTGGTAGAAAGGCTCTATCCATGTTGCTTTTGGAGCTATAATCTTTACGTAGCCTAACTTGATTGAGCTTAGTTTTTGCAATAGCTAAAGGAGGGAAATTAACTCACTTGGATTTTCAGTTTATGGAAGGTTCAGTCTACCTTTGGTCTTGATTCTTTAATCTTGCATTTTGATTTGTTTGCCTAGTAGGGAGATCGAAACCAAAGATTTTGAGTTCTTGATTCTAGTTTGTCATCAAAATGCTCTAGAGCATTTTCCCAGTAGGAGTCACCATTTATTTTGTAATTTTCGCACACATGCCACACCGGAGGCAGGGACCCTCTTCTTTCTTTTGCATCTCTACATCTTAGCTTGGTCAAATTTTCTGTTTTGCTCTTCTTGGGAGTTTATTTTGGGATTAAGTCTAGATTGGGTTTGATGGAGGCAATATTTTGAGGCTCTAAGGGAAATTCACCTGTCTTGGAATTCGAAAATGAGGATTTTTAAGTGAATTTTCAATGTTATATGTAAATCTTTTTTGCACCTATGGATAGAAGACGAAAAATTAGGCCGGGTTGTTTTTTGAACTTTTTGAAAATTCCTTCTAGAAAAAAGTTATGAGGTTTAGGGGATTTTGACCTTGCAGGGAATTTGGGTATTTCCATCCCTGATGGAAATCCCCAAATTTCCATTTTTGGAAATTTCCAAGCCCCCTAAAAATCCTGAAATTTTCCAAAATAGAAATTTTTTCCAAAATTTTTTTTGCACCCATAGATAGAGGACAAAAAATTAGGCAATGTTTCTTTTTTAATTTTTTGAAAATTCCTTCTAGAAAAAAAGTTATGAAGTTTAGGGGATTTTGACCTTGCATGCAATTCGAGTATTTCCTTCCTATGCAGAAATCTCTAATTTCCGTCAACCTCTTGGATTTCCATAATTGTTGCACTTTCGGGGATTTCATGCATCCTGTAGAATTCCCTCACCCCAGGAAATCCCCAAATTTCCTCCATGGCTTGATTTCCACGAAGGGATCAAAATCCCAAAATTTTCCAAAAATGAAATTTTTTCCCGAAATGGAAAATTTCCAAAAACAGATTTTTTTCCTTGAAATGAAAATTTTGAAAATGGAAAAAATTTCGAAAATAAAAATTTTCAAAAATGGATAATTTCTAAAAATGAAAAGTTTCCAAAAATATAAAGTTTTCTTAAAAGGCTAGAATTTTATTTGAGTTTAATTTATTTTATGGATTGGATTTTTTAACATGTGAGCTACTAATGATTATATTGATTTTTTAGGATAAAAAAAATTAAGAGGGGACTTGCATATGGATTCGTGCTAAGAGGGAAATCTAGAAGAGTTTAACTCAAATATTAAATGTGGGGCCTGCATAAAAATCTGTGCCACCAATTGTATATCAATTGGAGAGGTGCCCTTAACAAGGAAAGACATGTGAAGCTATATCTATTCTCCAATGAGGATTTTCTCAAAATTGATGTCATTGGGCCATAATGTAACTAAATGCAATTGATTGGATGATGATGTATCATGAGCTCCCAAATTAAATGTAATAGCTTGATGCTTCTAGAAGTGCAATTGTAGCCATTGGATTAATTAAATCTTGGCCATTGGTTAAAAATGTAATTTTCTATAAAAGGCTAGTGCCTCCTTATTTGTAAGAGTTAGACTAGGTTAGAATAGTTGATTAGAGGTTATAAGAAGCCAGAATTGGCTAAGTTAGGAGTTAGATTCTACAAGTTAGTAGCTGTAGGAGGAGAGAGACTGGAAATTGTTATATAATACTGAAGAAGTAATGCAACTAAGTTGTTGATTTGGAAAACTTTTTATTTATCTTTGACAGTTTATGGTTTCTTGTTCTCAATTCTCAATGTTAGATGTTAGTTTCAATTCTTTCATGGTAATGGTGAAATGTTAATGATGTTGATCGATCTTTGGTCCATACTTTTAGCAATTTTTTGATTGTAGATTGTTGTGTAAAGTTAGTTTGGGCCTCATTTTTGTGCTTAGTTCAACTGTAAATGTTTGTTCATGTTGCTCCAGTAATTGGGTATGTGGATGAATATTTATGGTTTGAAAATATTCAGTTTCCTTAGAAGATTGCACCATTTTTGTGGAGTTGTGGATCTATCCCTGATCAAGCAGAGATTGGTTTTATTGGGGATCTATCTGTTTGTAGCATTCATCATTGTTGTGATTGATCTTAGGAGTTACTTTAGAATCTCTCTTGAACCCAAATCTCTTTTGTTGTTTATTTTGAATCTGGGTTAGATTTAGGAATTCAAGTATCATCACATTGCAAGATTTGATAGATTTGAAAGTTCCAGCATTTGTTTGTGAGGTCCCTTGTAATTACCAACATTTTCACATGTATCACTGAGTTGTTTATGCATTGTCAAGACCTGACATTAGAGACCTTAGGGTTATCTTTTGAGGCTTGCTGATAGAGATTTACCTTTCAAGAGAGATAGGATATCATATTCTATTTGAATTGTTGTTGTGCAAAAAACACCATCAATAGATCTCATCATCACTTGTCCCCAAAAATTGCTTTTGTGCTTTAAATAGTATATTCAATATCCTTATCTATATTTGCAAGTGCATAATTGATCTAGGTCATTCCTAAATGCTCATGGACATGAGTCACAAATTTAAAAAATTTGAATATTTGCTACATTTTCATTCTAGCTATTATGAGCCAACAAAAGTGTAAATTATTCAAATTTCATGCCAAAATTGGTGTATTTAATGACGAGACTAATTAAAATTCAAGTAATCTAAGAATCGTTTAGGTTTTAAGAAAAAATATCTATTAAACACATATTTGAATTTAAACATATAAATAGATAAAGTGGATTGAATTATCATGCAAGGAGCATAATACACACTTGCTTATTTTTTACTTTAGTACATTGTTGTCAAATCAATCCATCTAGAGTTTGACTAAGAAGAATATACATCTATCACAATTTAGTAGATTCACCAAAGGTGTTTCTAAATGTTGATTATTACTTGTTAGATTCAAAATATGTACATATTTAATTGAATAAGGTGATATAATAAAATATAGCCAAATTAGATATATTCAAGTTGCAAACCATGTTTACTTCCATACAAAAATTTCGGTCTACATTCATACACATCACCCTTAAGTTCACAAAAGTGAACCTAATAATTTTTATAATCAAAATTTCAAGTTATTGTCATTCATCTAACATGTTTCAAATTATGATCAGGGAAAACTTTAGTGGCGAATTCTAGAAATCGGCCAAGTCAAAATTGGCGAATTATTCTCACCCAACAGGGTGTCCAAATTTCCTGGATTTTACGAACTATCATTCCAATGCATGTCCATTTGCCAATGATTTTTTTTATGAGGCATATTTAAGCAACAAATTTGCCATAACAAACTATGCATTTCAAATGGACCGACTAATATTTTCAACTAGAATCTTGGAAGCATGTAATAAAACACCTACATATTCGCCAATACTATTAAAACAACATTGTATCAGGACCCATTTCACCAATTAAAATTTACAAAAAGTTTCTTGTGAAGACCCATTTTGCCAATTAAAATTTATAAATAGTTGCTTATGAGGACCTATTTCACCAATAACATTAAAAAATAATTACATTTGAGGACACATTTCTGCTTGAAAATTACAACGTATCATTGTATAAGCATGTGAGGTTCGCCAATTTTTTAATATACCATTTAAAAATCCTGTAGAATTCACCAAATATGGATTGATATAAATACAGTTGAAAGTGTCATTTGTTCTTACACATTTTGTTCAGTTCTAAGGTTCTACTTCTCGATTTGAAAGTTAGCGAAAGCCGAAAACGTAGACTTAAAGGTGAGTGATCATTTCTTCATAGTGTTATTATTTATAATTTTAATTTTTCTTGATATTTTTTCCATTCTTGCTTCAGTCTTAAAGATGATATTGAGTAGGGAAAGGGATCTATATTCTCTATCCTTCTTAAACAAGACATTTTTTTCCAATTTTTATTCGGAAGGAGAGATCAATATGTCGAGCGACTCGAGCAACAAGGGTAAGGCTCCTGTCGCTCCTCAAGGTGGTGAAGAGACTCATGCCACTCCTTAGGGTGGTAAGGCTCATGTCGCTCCTCAAGGTGGTGAAGAGAACCTACTGCTCCTCATGGCAGTGAAGAGATTGGGAGGCCATCAAAACACCCAAAACTTAGACGTACCATACAATCTTACTTTGGAATTGCCAAAGCTTCTGATCCATCAGGTCAAGATGGAGCTACATCATCAAATCTTCCACCAAATATTGGTAGCATTCACAATACCTCACCGTCACCAAAAGGTCTAGTTGAGATTGTCATCGAGTTAAATCAAAATGCATC